>KN885117.1:88903-107928 GCA_000934455.1 Apostichopus parvimensis
GTACAGGGCTACTCACGACACTCTCTGGCACCTTTATTGTGGGTACTGATCCGGGTAGAAGTGGCAGTCTAAGTCTCCCACCGCTTAAATCGCGTTTATAACGATCGAATTGGGAAAAGCAGTGAATATGAAAATGTTCGTTACAAACAACACTGTAATTCGATGGCCCTTTCAAGTCTGCTCTAGTGAGCTGCACGAAACGGGTCCAAAGACGTTGAGTTTTTACATCATTTGGCCACTGATGAAGGCTTATTCTATCAGAACTTATATTGCTACAACCTCCAACAACACAACGCCTTCGCATTTTAATCAATCGGTGTAAATTTGAAGACAAAAGCTACAAAATGGAGGATGTACAACCACGCTTACACACCATAAACCACACGAACAGTGCGAGTGTTGTTTACATCCAGGGTTCACGATATGACGTCATCGCGTACATCAGCTGATTTAACTTTTTTTACAAGATTGCGTAAAGTAGCCAATTTCTTTTACAATTTTCTCGCGAACGACTAGGTTTTATGAAATAAAAGTTATATTTTTGGAAAACAAATCCTCCAAATTAGCTATCCAATAACCTGGAATACCCCCATGGCAGGGCCACTTTAAGAGTCTATTGAAAATATAGGGCAATGGCCTGGGCCACATAAGACCCTTAGTTGACCTTTAATCTAAATTCTTGAACAACCTAAAGTAACACTTTCACAATAGTATCGTGACAAATTCTCAACATTGTACCTTGGAATCTGTAGGTATGAACTAAAAATCATATACATGAATCTTGGTTGACAGAGTCTTTATTTAATGGTTGAATTTAAGTGAATTTGAGGTCACCAGATTGAGAACAAATCACAGAATATTGTTGAACATTGGAGTCATTATTAATAACAACATGTATAACTGTGAATACGAATATGAAACCTACACCTGATCCATAACAGATTTAACTTTGATAGTATGGTGGTGTTTTGTTCAAATTTCTATTAAATATGGCGATTGGTGAGGATGTCAATTTTCTTGTAAAGAAGGACACTAATGCTCATGTGTAATGATGAAATTATTTATGACAATTGAACTTACTCTTCGTTATCTATACCAATGATGGTGTAGCTTGCCTCAGCTGAAACCTGTTTTCCTGTTATCTGTGAAGAAATTGGAAAGTAGTTGTCATGAACATTTATGTTCATGTGTTTATGGTTTACTGGTTTTCAATGTTGAGTTCACTTTATAATTTGTTGTATTATATTATAGAAAGAAGCTGAAAGTCACAATTGAATTTTGATACTGAAATATGAAGGCTCATTTGACATGGTTTAGAATGCAGTTTTAGGGTTGTGCACAATAGAGAGAGCAGAATATTAGTATTAGCTATGACTAGAGTGATATGTCGCAATCTGTGTGGTTTAAAGAATTAAAAAAAAGGCAATAGGCCACTTAATCAAAATTCCATCATAGCAGCTTAGGAAAATCAGTGAAAGACACTTTGGTTACTGTACTTGAGATGTTAAATGATGCAATCAACTTAATTTTGTTTATTCAGTGGCATATATCTAAAATAGTTGACATCTGGGACGAAATCTTTCTTTGTCATTTCTGCAAGGAATGCCATCCTGGTGTTCTCCCCCTTGAGAAATTGTTGTCTATCTTTAACATCGTAACAGTGCCAGGATGCCATGTCGCCTCAGGAATGTACCTCTCTTCTCTGAAAAATTTCTGTTTACGTAGGTGGGTGGCTTAAATGCAAAATAGTGCTAAACTCAGATGAGCTGTTGTATCTTATTCTTCATGTTATTGTCTGCTGAAATTTCCCCCCTCCCCTTCATACCTCTTAGTATTCCACTGTGTTCATGTATTTAATTTTCTTTATTTTAATACAATATAACGATAATTGAGAACAGATATGTATAAATATTTACCTCCAGCGCTGTGAACATGGTAGACTTCAGCTGATGCTTGTCGTTGTAGACATTGGAAATTTTGATAATAGATCCAGTGTCTTTTTCGGTAATTTTTTCAGAATGCTCCCCCCAGAGTTTACAACAGATACTTTTTTTCGTAATTTCATCTGCGAGCTGAATATCACGCCTCTTCCACGTGGGACCCTCTTTCATATCATACACCTAACAAATGAACAGAAAAGTGCATTTTGTGAAAATTGTGAATAATACACTACAGCAATGTTTGTTATTATCATTGTTAAGTGGTACACCTGAACAAACTGGAAAATGTATTAGATGTAATTTGTGTCCTTTTTGAAAATTACGTCGAGTACTGTAATTGCTTTACATATATATTCTAGACAATGTAGTGTACCGCAATCTTTAATAGAAATACACTGTGCGGTCATAACACCAAAACATACATATTTATCAGGGTAATAATTACCAGAACTCGTACATGTACAAAATTTATGAATGCGAACTATTTGAGCTGCTATGTCAGCGCAAAGCATTTGGGGCAAGCTCCTGTTTGCGTATATGAACTGTGGCTGTACTTGACACTATTTTAAGTGTTTAAATGTTGGTGTTTTAATATCATTTACTAATTATGGACTATTTACTCAGCAAATAAGACCATGATTGTAACAGCTGAAGATTAGTTTGATATCTAGTACCACTTTATACGATGATGTCTTAAATCCTGACAGACACATACACACAGTGTTTGTTAGTTTTGTGATGTAGTGACTTTGGTGTAGCTTTGTGATTTCCAAATGAAAGTTTCATTAAAAACAAAACTTACATTCCATTTAACTACTACTGCTTTGTGAATCCCTTTCCTGTTCCACCTTTAAAGAGGTTATGAAATGAAAAAAATCTTTATCATCGTATTCTGTACACTCGTAGCTTTCCAATGATACCCAATTTGTGTCAAACGAAGCTTGCATCCTCGAGGAATAAACGCTAAAAAATTCGAGGGTTAATAAAAACTTTCTAAATTTTTTGTTATTTACGGTAACGCGGCGTGACGTCAGTCGAGGAACTCAGCTCACTTCCGAGACGCTATATTTACATTCGTGGACGTCTGAGAACACACACCATTACACTGTTGCAGTGCTCCGTAGTAATTGAGATTTGGTGTTTGGAGTTTGTTTTTACGTAAATTTCATGATCTCGTAAATGTTAAAAATGCCGAGCCGATATGTGGTATCAGGGTTGCTCCACCACAAGTAAAGACGGATTTCTACTGCAAGATTTTCCAAAAGATGACAGAAATCGAAGAATTTGAACACGACTCGCTCAAAACACTACACATACACAACGTTACGAGTGCCTGCAGGCCTATACTGTTGCCAAATTACTTGTTATGACCATAGCCTAGGCCTCCTTGATGCAGCAAAAATGCCGATTTTTTTTTATGGTTACCCGATATTTCGCACAAATTTTAAAGCCAGTTGGTTTTAGAACAATCAATACTAGATCTGTTTTCTTTTGTGGTAAAACTGGCGTTGTGTTGTGATTTTACGTAACAGTTGGATGATACAATTACACGGGCTAGCCTGTTATACAACGTCTATTAGTTAGGTCTAGACCCCATGTTACCACTACTAGTACTATAGGGTTGCAATGTACAGAATGTCACATTTTCCTTGCACTGTAAGACAAAAAATTATACAAGCTTCGCTACGAAGTTAAGTAGCAGGATCATCGACATTCGAGATAATTTAAATGATATGATGGTCTTAATAACTGTGGTTTTGTTTATGCTCAACCGACCTGTTTCGGTTCAGGGTCGTCCAACCGTTCTGCTCTGGGACTTCGATCGGCAGCGACGCGTCTCGGCCACCGGGATCGTTTTACAATTCTTCTGCAAGGGGCTCAATTGATAGGGAAAACACCGATATTATCTTCATCACCCTCGAAAACTATTTCCTCCTCTTCTTCCTCAAGAAAATAATTCTCGTCAAAGCTTACGAATGTCCTGGGAGATTTCCTCGGAATCGGAAGATTCGGGAGAAGACATTTTCAATTGATGAGAAGAGTGTTGTGGTTACATGTAGTAAACTGTGTAACGCCGTATCGGTAAACAGCGGGGAGTCGGCTTTGGCTGAAATGGTTCCTTTGATGACGTCAGATGAACTGTGGTGGGCAGCTTTGCTATTTTTTACGAGTGGCAGCTCGAGAGGTCTCTGGGGAATACTTTGACAGCGAATTTGTGGCGTTTGAAGCCGTATTTACGGAAAGTTGTGCATAGATGGTGTTGTAGTAATGTAGATAAACCATTCTAAGACATGAAAATTTTTCATTTCATAACCTCTTTAACATTTTATTTTGATTACATACTTTAAACATATTAATTTACCTTTGCTACTTTTCCTTCAACGGAAAGCTTCCTCTTCTTTGGTGACGCTAAAGCATCAGGGATGGTGCAGAGTGTCGGATTGAAAAACTTCTCTAGTTTTTCTTTTGGAAGACGGAATGACTTTGATGTTTTGAAAACCTATTGTAAATAAGAAATAGATGGTTGTTCTTCACTGGTGGTATGGGTACAATAAAGGTGATCAATGTGTTATGAAGAACTTTCATATTAATGGGAAATATATGAACAATTGGTTATTCAAAAGTACTCTCACTAGTTTTGTAGCATTTAGTATGTTGAGATTTGAGAAACTAATGTTTCAAAATTTAGTTGAAAGTTGTTATCTGAAAAACATTTTCAAATATTTGTGATAGCTAGCAGCACAAAATTTACTTGCAAATAGTTTTGCTTGCAAACAACCCAGCCACATGTCTTTTTACATATATATATATCCCCCATGTTTCTACTTCCACTAGTTTTCCTCCCTTTTTGCCATTCAAACCAATCCACACTATTCAGATGATGTCTGTGGATACAGATTAAGCTAGTCTGCCAATCCTAGTTCATTTGTGTATAATTTGTAGTATATGACTGGATGTATCTGGAATCTTCAATGTTGTCTATATACATATGAAAATGAGCAGACTGATATGAATAAATAGAAGTCATAAAATACGAAAGGTTTGGGCAAGCCAACTGTTCAAGTCCTGAAGGGGGTCTTTTATTACCTAACTTACGAGTGAACTAAATGGTTTCAACTTTCAATTGGATAAAATGGTTGATACCTGCTGTAGGAAATATGTTCGTCAGAGATCTGGTAAAAGTACATAAGTGTCAGTACCACTTGAACCAATTGTGAATCTTGGTTAAATCTTACCTTTGATTTGTCGGCAGTCAACCGCAGATACGAAGATTCCTCTTGTTTATTGAAGGAAAAGTTCGCTAGGACCAAAAAAATTCCTTCTTTTACTTGGTTGCTAGCGTTTTTGCAGCGACTTCCCAATGCTGACGACGAACATTTCATGGATGTCGCCGTCTTCTGAAATTGCATAAGCAAATTAATTCGAACCTCTTGTCTCCAGTTCGGTAAGCATACACACTACCATTGTCTTCGATGCCATCTGATGATGAAAGGAATAAGAGGAACCAAAAAGTCATGCATTATTCCAAATATACTACTAATACTGGAATGTTAAAATTGCAACTTGCAGAGTTTTATGGTCAGACCACACACAATAGACTGCTTGGCATAGAAGTAGATCTACATTCGAAAATACCAGGTCTATGGTGGTAGCTGATGTACTTAGTTGATTTACATATTGTTCACATTGAAATGTAGAGGTCATGAACTGTAGAAATGTAGATTCCTGTCGGACATTGAAATTGAAATCTCACACAATAAGAAAAGGCTCATCAATTGATACTTGTGGCCTAAGTTGAATTTCAATGAAGTGTTTAAATTCATGGAAAGAACAAGATGGAACCTTATAAACTGTTGATACTTGTATTGGCAATGGACTAGTGACAGTCACAGTCATGCATACCATGGTTACTGGGGTGGTCCGATTACAGCCATCTATTCAGGGTACCACCGCTAGGGTGTCCCCTTTCCAAATAGAATGAAACTCATAGGTGTGTCACTTCTCCGGGGTGGTAGGGGGGTCATTTTGAGAAAAAGTACAAAAAGTCAGCAAAAAACTCTCCGTAGTGTGCGCCATGGAACGCCCGGAAGGCATTAAATTCCCCCACCACTCCCCACGCCTCCGAACCGCCAAAATAATCTCAGATTCATCATCAGCGCCCCAAGAAGCACCGGAATAGGTGTATTTCGTTCGTTTTTGGAGACACCCACTTGGGCTCAGAATCGTGATCAGCGTGTCGAGAACAACCAGAAAAGATACACACTGCCCGTCTTTGCGACAAAATTTATTTTCAGCCAAAAAACCATTAGGGCCTTACCGGTTTTTGCCGAAATTGCCCAAAAATGGATTTCATCAAAATGACGTCACAGGGGGTAATCGATGCCCAGGAGCCCAAATCTGCAACTCAAAGGTCCATATCTGCTTCCGTTCGGGAGATACGTGGTCCCAGAGTACCCGATAGAAATACATGTTCTTCATAAGTGCAAAAGTTGGAAAACCCCCTCTTGTCAACCCCGCCTCCTGTCCTCTCTGAAGTACCCATCGACATGAAATTTTTACGTGTAGTAGAAGACACCCTCGTCTTTGTCATACATCAATTTCGTGTAATTATCTGACCGGAAAAGGCTCTTTGTCTATATGATTTCTATTTGCGCCAAAAATAGGTGTTTTTGTCTTGAAAAGTTAAAAAAGTACCTCTTTTCGGTACCCCTTCCTTTCCACCGAGGGCATGTGACGGGGCTGAATGTGGGAGACGAGAGTCGTAGCTACGTGTAGAAAACTCATACGGTAGCATTAATCTTCGGGAAGGGGGTAGAGTCTATACGTTATGGAGGTCCCCCAAAAAATAGGTGTTTTTCACCGGTAGTAGCTATAACCCTAAACAAGGACGCCATCGCCGACGTCAACATTTGAGTAGCTTTTTTACCACCTTAGGTGAAATGAAAATCAAAGTTATCATCGATGGATAGCCCTATCTGTGACCTTCTATTACCGGATGTCCCGTTCCCACCGGGTCCCCGCTTTGGATGTAGCGTGACGTCACATCGACCCACTTTTCGACTCATCTGTACCCATATCTCAACAACGGAACATTTGATCCTTTCCAAAATAGCACCAATGGATTCGGCATGTCCGAAACTATCGGGAACAATATTTTCATGTATTTTGCATGTTTTCTAATTTCTGACGTCATCGGTGATGGCGCTATTTTCGGCGAAAAATTCAAATTCACCCAATTTGCTCGAAATTTCAGATTTAGGTAGAACTAATAATAAGAAATTATAAAAACCAATAAAAGACCGGAACTGAATCAAACGACGTTTTTAGTATTTTCTCATTAATATTTGATTTTGGCCGCCATTTTGTCAAACATTGATGAAATTTTTTTAAATTCACACAATCGATAGAACATGTCTCGACATATTTTTGCTGCTATTTAAAAGGCAATCGGTTATCTAGTTTTGCAATGATCGACAAAATTGCGTTTGGTGACGTCACTTCCGGTCAATAAAATAGGGTGAAAACCGGAACTTTAAAGCGCCCTCATTCCGGAAGTAAACGACTTGAAACAAGTTTAAGATAATCTCGTGATAGTCCACATCGAGTTACATCACGACACCAATTTGTGTCCCGAAAAACCATATCGTGTACACACAGGAGTCGAATATGCTAACCCTAAGCTAACCCTAGCTAACCCTAGGGGTTGGGGTTAACTTTGAGTGGCAGCCATCTTGGATTGGTATGAACTTAGGTAAAAGAAAACTTTTTGACCATTTTTGGTCGTCCGACTTATCAAATCCAATAAAAAAGACAAATTGATGATTTAAATTTTTGACCTCTGACCTTTGACCCGATGACCTTATGGCCGAAATTTTTCCTTATGACCTCATACGTCATCGTTGCAAGTTTCGTGGAAATCGGTCACTCTCACGATTTTTGAGATTTATTTGAAGGAACGACATTTTTTACCTTTGACCCCCCATAAGACATGAACCGGAAGTGACATATACTTTTTGAAATTTAAAGGTCAAAGGTCAAAGTTTACGATTTTCGATCTTAACCCTAGGGGTGGTCATCTACCCAAATAAAATCAAGAGGTAGTATACCAACTAACTTGAATTTTTTGGCGGTAAAAAAAAGTCATGTGACCCAAACTGACCGGAAGTGTTGGTGGGTGTAGAGTGACAACAGTTCAGCCCTTTGACCAAATATCGGCCCCCTGTGACCCCCACTTTTGGAAATAGACCCAAAAAAATGGACACTCGGGACCTGGAAATGGACGATCGGGACCTACGCACCTATTACATAACAAAAAAATTTTCACCTTGGGTCACTCTACGCCCCGAGGCGCACCTTTTAAAAAAAATGGTACAATAATTGGGGGTGCCATCCCTCCCTGACGTGATAGGGGGATAATTTAACATTAAGGGTGTAGGGAGGATTTTTGATCTTGCAGGCCTTACCACGCACAGGGGCCTGGTCCTTTTTTGGCCCATTTAACAGGATAAGTAAATAAATTACGAAATTGTGGAGAAGGGCCGCAAATTCATTCATTCCCTTTTCTTTACTTTTGTTGTCCATTTTACTATTATTGTATTTGTATTTACATCCAAATCACCTATATGTTGTTTCTTGTATTCATGTTTTTATTTGTTTTATATTTTCTAGTGAGGGGGGGGGGGGTTAAGATAATTGCTATACCCTATTTATAGTCAATATGAAATAAAAGTCGACAAAAAATACCAAACAGCTAAAACAAAAAGAAGAAGATAGAAACAGCCAACAAGAACAGGACAACAGCTGATATGGTTATTATGATGTAACAATTGAGTTCAATTAAGTCTATTTCAAAGTTTCAGATCCCTCCGGGCGTTAGTTATTTGACACGTGAATTTCCGGTTAATATCCTTTTCGCGTATGGGGGGTCCAGTTGTATTTTTTCAATGCTGATCGCATGTACTCTGCAAGGAAAAAAACAGGATATACAGGCCGTAAAATATGAAGAGATAAAAAACATGTCAAAACTGTGTGTAATCGAGTAGACTTAATAGTAGTCTGTATAGGCCCCAAATTATGGCAAGGTATAATTGCTAGACGTTTTCAAAAATTAATTTCCTGCATGGAGGTCTGTACTTTCAAAATTGTTCTCAGACGTTCTAAATGAACATGCATGCACACAAGATTATCGAAAGTCCCAATGAGGTCAACTTCCTCCAAGGTGGTGATAAAAAACAGTTGAAGAATGTGGACAAAACTAAGGTGATGTATATTTGAAAATCTGGCCTATTTGGGGCCAATATAGAGCATACCTTTCACTCTTTTTAACCCATTCCCTTCTCAAAAAGTTTCTTTCAATGTGATGAATTCGTCAGATTTTGGTCCTTCTAGACGGATAAAGGTCGGGTGTTTTTCTTAATGGTTCATCCGAGGTGGGACAGACTATTTAAAAAAAAAATCCTACTTCCGACTTAAATCCGACGCCAGATGGACGGTTCTAATTACATGTTTTAAATGGGAGGATCGACCGGAGGCACCCTTCATTTCTTTTTTCATGCAACATCGACTCCCAAAGGTGTCCATTACTTTTAGGGTCGCTCGCAGGAAAAGGGGGAACACTGCTAGGTGCCTGAAAAGACCCGTATTGGTAACAAAACATCGTAGATAGGCACCTTATCCCTCGTCACCCTTAATGTGAATGGGTTGAGGGTACCCCCAAAAGGCCTGTCGTCTGCTGTCGGGACGGCGTTCCCCGGTGGGGTTTGGAGTGAGTTGCTTGTTGGGTGTGGGGGTTGTGTGGTCGTTACATAATATCAGTTGGGTTTTTTTCTGCTTGTGGTTTGGAGTTGGCTTTTTGGGGCCGGTTTGTAGTGTTTTTTGGTTTTGCTTCTGTTGGCCTTTGGGTCCGTGTCCTTTTCACGTCAAGTTAAACGCTACGTTAGTGAGAGATTTGTGTTTGTGGGTTTTGGTGGTTGTTTTACTGGTGGTTGTTTGTGGTGGTTGTTTTACAGACAGATTTTTTTTGGTTCTGTTGACCTTTGGTCCGTGTCCGTTTTCTTTGCACGTAAAAAGCAGGGTTGGGCACACAGCACACTTGAGTTGAAACATTCTTTTTTGCGTAGCGAAGTAGACACTTCGCAACCGTTGATATGCTACATGCAATTCCCTAGGAACTTTTGTCATAAGATCAACAACAATTTGCATTATTAGGGCGTACCGTGTCACTTTCGTCCTAAATAATGTCTGAGGTAATAATTTTTTCTATTCATACTATTGCAAATTAAGATTTGTTCAAAGTTTCTGAGGTTTTATTACAAGTATATTACCTGATGTTTTCTCTCCTAGACCTAGGCTAGTCTACGGTAGTGTAACTTTTGCAGTAAGTCAACTATCTTACGAGATTACATATAGCTTTACAGTAACACTAGTATTACAGTAAGAAGCTGAGGCTAACACTTGCAGTACTACTTCTTTAGGGCAAGGCTGTGCATGACCTTGTAGAAAATACAGTACATGATCGTTTAAACGCAAAAATTTGCGAACGTTAATCGATCGATGTCAAGCAAAATATATTAGGAAGTTTGCTGCAATGCCCTCAAGAAATAATTACAGTGGTACGGCAAAAATGCCAATGTGCCACGGAGTCGGACCCATGGCCGTCGCGTTAATTAGGACTAACGGTAGGTTGTAATATTTAGAACAGGCCTCGGAATATGGCCTATATTTTTGCTCAAGTTAATGATGCATGAGTCAATGCAAATTTTTCATGTTAACAAACAGTATTGGAGTAGTTTTTAGTCCTTATGATTTCTTTAAATCAATGTTCAGTTTGAATGGCCTAAGCTTACATTTTCTAATTGAACTTGAATGGAGTAACATGTTTATTTCTTCATAAACGGAATAAAACTGAACATAAGTACAAAATAATGTCGGAATGTTAGAAATAGGTAATTAAAGATTGAAGATGGATGATTTTTCTGAGATGCTTTTTCAGATGGATATTTTGAGTAACTATTCTTAGTGCATTTCAGGCCATGTACAGGTAACATGAACTTCATACACATCCAGGCGGTTAGGCCATTCGATACATACATAAATACGGTACATGCATGGTTACTTGGTAGGATGTCAATATTTTTTTACTTTGGAAATTGGTAGTCAATCTTTTCCTTTTCTTTCTGCAAAACCCCACAGGTGGTTTGGTACATACAACATGATACATGAGAAGAGTTGCTTTAAGTATAATGTGCCACTGTGCCACTTGTGCTTTTTACGTGACCCGCCATGCGGGATACAAAACGTCACGGCCAAACGGCACTACCGAACCATCCCATACTGACAAACGAAACTCACGTCAAGCGATCCAAAAACCTTCGCCCGCCGACCTGCAGAGACAAAACCCCCAACCTCCCACTCAAACGTTCAAAAAATTACAAAAGGACGACCCGCACGCAGCGAAACGAAAAACCCCTCCCCAGCACACCAGCGTCCAAAGAAGGCAGCCCCAGATAAACGGCGAAAATCGCCTTCAATTTGAAGGCGAATGTCAGACTTCACCGCCTCCAGGACTGCCTGCCAACTGGCAAATTTCCCCCTGAAAACCACATTACTTGTTAACATGAAAAATGTCTCCCAGTCCTGCCAAAACCAAAAGTGGAATAAACTGGCTCCCGCCCCTTGGCCTGTTAATGTAAGGCTTGCATGACCTGATGTCAATTTGTAATTGCCAGGAATTAATATCTTTCTCTGATAACCTCAAGGAGCATTCTTTTAATAATGTAAATAGTAAAGCAAAACCGTGTATCTGTTTTGATTACTAAATCATTCAGGAGAGTCGAGGCTGCGAGCAGGGTTGGCATTTTGAATGAACTTGGTAATTCACTAGTCATTGGTTTGCCCTTTTTCTTTATACAGCTCTCAAAAGAAGGGACATACTATAACCCCTGGGTCCTGCTGTTGCTTTTTTGGAAATGTATAAACCAGTCGGATGGGATTCGCCGAACACTCGAGAAAATAAAAGAAAAGTCGCATGTGCTTGAACTGATAGCTGTGGTATGGACAGGTCAGCGTGCCAGACAATGTGATAAACCTTAGGTTATGAACTCTAACCTTTTGTCGCCAGAACTTTCACTTGCTCCAGAGGGTTTGGGCCTGCTGTAATTCCATTTCTTCGGAACCCCAAACCGGAACACGACGCCAGCTCCAACTTAGAAAACACTAGTTTGATTATACCATTTAGCAGGTGGCAGCGTACTGCTCCAGCTGATACAATTTGTATGTGTCAACTTTGACACTTGCAAATCGACCATTGTTTTCTGGGTCGACTATTAGTGGCTGACAATTAAATTGAACATAAGCTTTACAATTTAGATACTACTATGGTAATGAGAATAGAATGGTAATTAAGTCCAAAGTAAGGTTTGGATATGGAAGAGGATGACAACAGTGACGAATAACTAGAACTTATCTTTAGAACAAACATAAATTGTGTCAAAAACTATCTATGATGAGTAATTCTACTAACTTGTGATTTTGCTGACATTCTTTGTGCTGGTGGTGGTACTGGTTGTAAAGCAGGTTTGTGTGGCAAACTTGGTTCTGTCTGCAAATCTGGTGGCATCAGTGGGAGTGGGCATTGCAGTTGAGATAGGGGAAGAGATATGGTACTTCACATCATCTGGTATTTGCTCTGCATCAGATATAGAGAAAAGCATGTAACTTTAGTATACTATCTAATAACTGGGGTTGAAACAGAAAAGAAATACCAGTGATAGGTTGATAACCACATACCCCTTCTCAATCAGCTTTAGCTGCAGCTCCCAAGACTTTTCAGCTTCAACCTGATTCTCCAACCTCGTAATCTGTTCGGATTTGGTCTCCAGTTCTGCTAGTTCTTCTCTGCTTTCAGCAAGCACCGAGGATAGGGAATCCAGTTGGCTGGATGGTTGGCATCCATCAATCCTGAAAACCCAGCCATTATAGCCATGTTCCTAATGTCCTGTTCAATATGTTTGGCGGGTGCAGCTTTTCTGCCGTCATCCTTAAGTTTTTAAGACAGAACACAACGTGTAAAAGACAGAGGAAAAGAGACAAGAAGCAAATTTCCTTTTTGAGTTTAATTTTCACACTGTCTGGTGAACATAAAATGGTAGCAGAGCGAGGTTTTGAAACTCTTTGTTGCTTCAATTGAAATAGATTGGGAATTTCTTCCTGGACTTAAACCATGGAAAACTAAAACCTTGCTTTAATTAAAATAATTTTGGAGATGAATTTTGGAATTTCTTGCTGGACTTAAACCATGGAAAACTGAAACCTTGCTCTTGCTTCAATCTAAATAATTTTGGATATGACTTGGTACTTCTCTCCTGAATTTCAACCACGAAAAGCTGACATCAAGCACGCAAATAAAATGGCGGAACAGAAAGCTCACATTAAAGGGCCAACTGACCTGACCAGGACATAAATCTAATAGATGCTGAGATTGATATGGATGATGGAAAAATTGATTTGGAAGGAATTTCGGAGATGCTTAAAGTGGCCCAACAACATCTAAAACTACTTGAGGAGGTCCACGAGGTCCCATATCTCTACCATTGACGATGACAAGGAATTTGAGGAAGCTGAAGCTTGGATGCAGGATTGCCAAATGAAATACTCATCTGTAATGAAAAGTTGCTAGGTTGCAAATACAACTGGAAAAGGATATATAGAGTAAAGACGATAAGGACAATTTGGTGCGTAATCCTAAGGAAAATAATGAATCTGTTAGTGCCATGAATGACCTTCGTTTATATTTTTAATTGCCCAAGGCAGAGATTCAACAGTTTTCATGTGATCCAGGCCAGTATTGGTTTTTCAGTACTAATTTTGAAACTAACATTGCATGTAAGCTAAGTAATTCAGCATCAAAATTAAAATATTCAATTTTGCACTGGGGAGGAACGGGCTCGTATTGAAGCATGTACCTTTGTTGGGAGATAAAGGTAACGAACAGGCTATATGTATACTTTTTGGGCAACCCCATTTAGTCCTATATGCACTCATGACTAAATTAACTATGAGAAAGCAATTAAGTCCTGGAGATACAAATGGTTTGTGGAAACTTGTGGGAGATATGACACAATGTGAGGTTATATTGAGTCAAATGGGGTACACGTCGGATCTGAAAAGTACAACGATGTTTTGAAAATTCAGTCTTACCTACCAAAACATATGCAAGGAAAATGGCTGTCAAAGGCACATGAAATCTTACAATATAATGAACCAACATTTAAAGATATGTTCAAATTTATCGAATCACAGGCTGAAGTGGCAAGCACTATGTTCGGTAGAAATTTGGAAGGCGATAAGACTAAGCCAGAAGTAAGAAGAAACACATATAAAACAGAAAAGTTGAAAACGTAACTTACATAGTTGTACAAGTGACCATAATAGGTTGTTGCATAAACAGAAAATTGTAAGTAATGAAAGTCGGTCATTAGATTCTACAAGTCTGGGGGGTCCTCCACCGAAGGGGAGCGATCCCAAACAAATTATGACAATTCTCGGATAGCCTCTGCTGATCCTAGGAGGTCTTTTAGAGAGACTGGTAACTATGATGGTTCAAGGAACAAATGTTTGTTGTAGCGAGGAAAGGAGACAAAATTTTAAACATTAATGTGCTCTCAGATGATTGAAGTTCACAAAGTTACATAAATAGTGATGTATGTAATGAATTAAGATTAAGTGGACCAACTGAGAAAGTAATTGTAGAGACCCATCACGGAAAAACAAGTAAGTTCAAAACAGAGAATATTAGTCTCGATATAGCTCCCTTAAATTCGACAAAAGGCTTTAGGGTGAATGTATTAGTGACAAATAATGTGACAGGTAACTTGAAGGCAACACCTTGGAATAGGTTAAGTCAAGGCTGGAAACATTTAAAGCATATTAAGAATAGGGATCGTATTGACATGTTGATAGGGAACGATAACATTGACTTGCACCTGGTCATAGAAGAGAGCTGGGGAAACCTTGGGGAGTCCATTGCCAGGCTCACACCTTTAGGTTGGACTTGTGTAGGGTTAACAACAAAAGCAGGTAGATTCAGTAGGGATGAAGCATTCTTGGTACACACTTATCATTCTTGTAACAACACATATGATAGTACAGATTGTTTGATCAGAAAATTCTGGGAAATGGAAGTAACAGGTTTAAACCAGTTCAATTTATACACCGAGGAAGAAATGGTGGCAAATGACATTGTAAGCAATTCAATGATGAAAAATATTGAACCTTAAAGCAGCATTTTGCGTTTGGTCGCCGTTTTCTACTTTTTTGCCATGTCCATCGAGTTTTTTACATGTATCAATCACAAAACAGCAAACTGAGATATTAGCCAAGTTTTTCCCTAGCAACAACGCCAATTGGCGAGTAATAAAGGATATTTGCAGATAATGAGGAAGAGTGTCCACGACAACAAATTCCACATACAAAATTAATCGCATACTGTTCCCCCAAACCCACTAGTTTGAATTCAACCAATCAGAGATGCAGGTTAGGTTATGAGCCGTTGCTAAAAATAGATTTAAGACTTTGCGTTGGTACAACCAGGGAGCTGTTATGCAACTCCCTGGTACAGCTGCCATATAGACTGTACACAAATGAAGCATGGTGTTATATTACGTTTCGGTCAATGACGTTCGAAGTGTTTAAATATTCATATTATGGGCGAGGTTTATTGGGATCCCAACGGAAAATATCTTGCAGAAAAACAAAGTTGAAAGTTGCAAATTTTGCGACTTTTATGCCACTATTTGAAGTAAAATTTAGGTAAAAAAGCTAGTTATGTATGTCGTTATGGCATAGTGGAGTTAGTGAGGTTGATAAAAATCATAGAAAAGGACGCAAAATGTTGCTTTCACTTTTAAGTATATCATTAAGAGCTAGAGAACCATCCTGTACAATGCTTCAATATAAACATGGAAAAAATATCAGTACATCTTATTTTAACTGAACTTTTCAAATGAAGGTAACATTCTACTGGTGCTATACATTTGAATCACATACCAGACACGCATCTGTATTATGGTACATGCATATAAAAAAAGAAAGAAGCGAAATGAAGGATAGACCTGTATTGCTCTGTCAGGGACTTTATACTTGGTTCTCAAGTCATGTAGACTCTCCCACCCCCTCCCTTCGACCAAATCCTGGCGCCACCACTGAGTAACTATAAAGAGCAAATTAATGTACGTAATTCATTTTGGAATTATTTTGTTGGTTAACATTTTGGTAACTCATGATGTTTGACCATAAAAATTGTAAAATGAGTATAATATGATTATTGTCTGAAACGATGCCAATTCTGTGGCATATTTGATAAAAAATGTCTTGGTCATTATGTTGTATGACATATATCCTACATAAAGTAGGAGATCTACTCACCACTTCCTCATTGCCAGATTATGTGCCCATCTTACAGTTTGAAGAAAAAAATATCATTTAAGCACTAAGCAGTGATGATGACAGACAGCATTTTCCCCCCTCATAATTTTCACAACAATTTATCGGAAAGGCCTTAAAACCTGTCACAATATAAGGTACATGACTACTAGCATTTTGGTGATTTCAAAGTTAGATCTAACGTCAAAAGCTCAACTGAGACTTACCAAGGCAGGGATCGAGTTCCTCATCATCAGTGCAGCTCTTTCTACTTTTCTGCCGGCTCTCTACCACATTTGGTTTGCACCATTTTGCGCTGTCCAGTAACAAATGCTAACGGCGAGAAGTCCTCTGCAAAAGACACGATGAACTTTATGGACGACTATGATGATACAGGCCCGTATGCAGGATTTTTTTACAAAGTGGGCGTGTCTTGTAATGTGAACAGAGGCAGCATTTGGTATCTGGTACTGTGTAAGCTACTTTACTTAGTGTATTGCTGCAAGTTCTGTGTAGACTGTGTACTGTACTTTTGCCCTTCACCGTCCTTTTGTAGTTTTTTGAATGTTTCAGTGGTTGGTTGGGCGGTTTGTCTCTGCAGGTCGGTGGGCGTATGTACTTATTTGGCTCGCTTGACCTGAGTTTCGTTTGTAAGAATGGGATGGTTCGGTAGTGCCGTTTGGCCGTGACGTCTTGTATCCCGCATCGCGGGTCACGTAAAAAGCACTTTTGCCCTTCACCAGCATGAAATATGTGCAAAGTCTTATGAAGCCGTAAGTGCTCGTTTCCCACTTGACTTAATCGGGATGTAACCCTCAAGACTGATCAGGAATTGCGGTGTGAACACAAGGATCATGCACGCACGCACCCTGGCTCGCTTGACATGAGTTTCGTTTTTCAGAATGTGATGGTTCGGTAGTGCCGTTTGGCCGTGACGTTTTGTATCCCGCATGGCGGGTCACGTAAAAAGCACTCACAATCACTAACCTCTAACACCTGGACGGATCATCGCTCATTCCTGCCGGTGCTAACGTTTGAAGTGGGCGCGCACGCGTAGCGGCCATTTTACACTTCCAAGAGCGATACGGCTTTCTATACGTTACGTACTGTAGGGCTGTTTTGACTGATCGTTTACACATTATTCATTACCTGGGACGTGTCGCTTATTTTTTTCATTATTAAAGGAGACCTTAGAAGTTGAATGAAGCCCCATGTTTTATTATTCTCCCGAAAGAAAACATAAAAATTCCTAATTCTACGTGCAAGTTGAAGTTCCTCGTTACAACACTTTCTCAAACTCCTCGAAGGCTCTCCCGCTTTCGCTCTCCACCTCCCTCCCATCACTCTCTTTCACTTTATATTAATGTTCATTTTACTTCAATATTGTCAGCAAAATTATTTTAAACTTTATTCCACCCTCTATTTCTCTTGGTATTTTTTAATGCATTGCAATCCTCCTGTCTCCACGTGTTTCTCTCACATTCTAACTGCAAGCTATATTTTTGGTTTCTTTCCAACAGCTCAATCCATCTCTAACTGTGCTCTATCTATTTATCCGTTCTTCTATCTTTCTCCCCTGTTACAATCACAATGGTTGTACCGTAGCTAACCGATTCCGACTTTCATCTTCATCATTAATGTCCCCTTCTGAACCTTAACAAGGATCCTGAAGATAAATTGATGTTGAAAGAGCTGAAAAGACCATTCTCTTTTTGTTTAATAATTATCATTGTAACTGATATAACAATATTTCATCATGGTTTACATCATAATGAACTGGTTTTCATCATGTTCTGGTAAATATTAAAAAGACAAACACATGTAGTAATGCCTCCACAGCACCAAGTTGGGGGAGGCATACAAAGAACACTTAGGGGCCGAGTCCTCTAATTGAAACTTTATTTGCCATAATTTAACTTCAAATAGTACCAAACGAAACACTTGTATTTTAATGCCGAATGAATCAATTGTTTGTTCCAATAAATGGAACATACAATTGTTTCGCCCCATAAAAATTGCGGTACAAAACACATTTCTCAAAATGCCTATAATCATCGCTGTAATTCGAATATGCTGCTTCCCGTCTCGACACTTATTTGTAACTGCATATCCTGCATGTGTCGTAAATAAATAATAAAACGGTTTAAGAAATGAATACATTTCTCAACTCATGAATGAATAAATCAATAAACAATACATTTGTGAATGAGGCGCCTTCTTGCAAGATGTGTTGAAATTCTTTACATTTTGACATTGAACCATATGGAATTCAAGACGAAAAAGGGGGCAAAGGTTTCAAATGGTCTACGAATAATTTCTAATCACTGTTGTCGTTTTTTTCTCCATAGTAGCAAAAACAAATCTTATCACTGGCACGTATTTGAACTGTATACATTAGAATTAAGAAAATAACACGAGGTGAAAGTAATTTTCAACCTGATATATTACCACTTTACCGCACAGTGCCAATTTTTAACATAGATCTTCCATGGACGGTTACCTCAAATTACATAAAAATATAAACATGAAGATTATGTCTGCAACAGAAGTACATAAACCGCAGTGCTTGGGCATACTTCTGACCTCCATCAAAAACAATAGGCTTCTTTTACACAATGTGGTACTCCTACACACATTGAGGTCTGCCCATGATTCCCTTCTTGA
>KN885117.1:109113-119720 GCA_000934455.1 Apostichopus parvimensis
CAGACTTCACCGCCTCCAGGACTGCCTACCAACTGGCAAATTTCCCCCTAAAAACCAAATTACACCTAATCCGCCACGGGTGCGTATGCCTCCAAACATCGGCTAAAAGGTGTGCCGAAGTGAATCTGTCCAGCTCTGTGATCCCAGCGTCAAGGACTAGCAGACATAGGAAGCCCCGAGTCTGTCAAGTCTGGGACACAGTTAAAGTCTCCGACCATGACACATGGTGCACTACCAGGAACAAAGGAAGGCAGCGTGTTAAAAGAATGTCGTCTAGCAGAGGGCCGATTGGTTTGCATTCTATTCAACAGGGTATCCACAGGGTAACATCTCCCTTTGCAATGGGCACAACCCGCCTGACGAGGTGACAGGAGGATGACAGTGCCACAGGATGAAGACGAAACAAACGAAGCATGCAGCCCACCACCCCACTCATAAGCCCATAGAGGGACATCTTCGAAAATATGTTTCTTGCAGCAAACGACCTCCATTGACTTACAATACTGGAAATTACGACTGCGCTTGCGATGATCCCTCGTGCCTTTTGGGGGACTATATAATAGCTAATAATGTGGAGAGGTTTATTATCTCTTTCGAGTACGATTTCAATTATTTGATTATTTGTTTGGGTTGGATTAGAGAGGAGAGTGGCTTTGAGATTATTTTTTACAGCTATAAGTACTCCTCCCCTAGAGCGGGAGATATCGTTTCTACAAGTTTGGTAACCTGGGATGTTCAGGTGGGAGTTTCAATTTAGTTTAATTTCATTTAGCGAAATGACATCCGGGGAGTGGTTGGTAATTATACTTAGTAGGAGACTAAGTTTTGGAAGGATACTGTTTATGTTTAGGTGGAGGAACTTAATCGAAGGGGGGGGGGGGTTGCTTGTCATTTTGGTGATTGGCGAGGGCTAAATATTGAGGGTTGATGGAGACGTTCCATAATTATAGTTTTTGGGATGTTTAAGTTTAGGTGTTTTAGTGCTAACACGGTGGAATAGCTTGCAAGGTCTAGAGATTTAATATTAATGTCGGCTTTTTGGAAGGATTATTGTACTAATTCAAATACAAATGTTGCAATATTGAGTTTGTCTTTAGTGGCGATTTTATTTGTTATTTCGATTTAAGGGGCAGCTTTGGTAACATTCGCGTAAGTTCTCTTTTCTTCTTGTTTATTAATGGCTTCTGTTTTGGCTTCTTTGAATTTTGGGCAGCCTTTGTATAGGGCGGCATGAGTCCCTGAGCAGTTTGCACATTTGGTGATCTCTTTTTGTTCTGGACAATATTTTACCCTGTGATTTTCGCCACATCTGAGGCATCTTGTTTGGTTATTACAGCTGTGGTGAGTGTGACCAAAGAGCTGGCATTTCAAGCACTGGGTGATTGGGGGGGGGGGGTTCGTTATATTCCTCGGTTTTATGTTTAGAGTATCCTAGATATAGACCATGTTTGATAAGAGTTTGTTGGGGTTCTTTTTCCTGAAATGTGATTTTTACCTTCCAGGTACGGTAATTTGTGGCACGACTAATCAGTCTTTTTGTATGGATTGGGGAATATTGTTTGTCTTTCAATTCCTGTTCAATGTCTTTGATTTGGATGTCAGGGTTAATGCCACAGGCAACTACGGAGAAGTTTCTTTGTCTTATTTTTGGAGGGATTCTTGGTGTGGGGTTGCCTAGTTTAGTCTTTGGAGTCCAAGGTTGCAGGAGGATATTTGCAGATTTAGGGTCATGGGGGGAATTAGGCTTCTAAACAATGAAAAAGAACAAGACTTCACTTACCAGAGAAAAAAAATTGTTTCCAGATTTAGGGGGGGGGGGGGGGGGGGGGTAATTAGGATGTCGTTGTTACGTAGACGGTTTATGTTTGAGATGATGGCATTTGGTTTCTCTTCATTAATCAGTTTAGCAAGGGTTATTGGGTTTTTCGATATTTATGGAAGGATTCCTGATTGATTGGGCGGATTTTTTGGTGGTTGTCTTGGAATTAGGGGATGGATTGACTTCAACGGAATTAGGGCGCTGTCTTTTTCTGCTATTTTGAACAGGGATCCAGTCGTTTATGTCGAAATCAAAGAGGTTTAGGTTTTCGTCTAAGAGGTCAGGAGTAGGTGGGTTACGGGTTGCCATATTGGTTAAACAGCCCCTCCCTACGGGTTCTAAATGGCTTCTTAAACAATATAAATGAACAAGACTTCACTTACCAGAGAAAAAAATTGTTTCCAGCCTAAGGCGGCGGACGGAAATACAAATCTTCTTCAAGCTATAAAGCGAAGTCAATGTAAGTCATCAAAGCTGATTGCAATATGTTTCGATCGATCCAGATAGAATGAAACAATGGTTTTGAATGCTGCAGGCCTGAAATGCTGTTATTAATATTATCTGATTTTTAACTGAGTGTCAAATTCAACCAAATATCCTCTGTTCCATTAAAACCATGCATGCATTCTATGAGTATCCAGTATTACAATACAAAGAAAATTGAAATCAGTACTTGTTCGAAAATAATTACCAGCCTAAGTAAACAGGGAGGGGGAAGACAACATTGATTATTGGGGGTGTAAATATGTATTTACCTCACAAAGGACAAAAGTTGGCAAATTGTCCAAAAGCTGAGTTAATGTTTGGAAAAAGCATGGAGTATCACACCAGTGGTAACACCAGCCTAAATAAATGGGGATCGGGGGTAACCTGGAGGCAAGAAAAGATTCTTGGGGGTGTCAAAATTGGACAACTTTTACATATCTAACCTCTGAAAATATTGCAATTTTAAACCTGATTAGACAAATTTGAATGAGTAACAGATCTGAGTGGGGGAGTTGAGGGGGCAAGGAAAACAATCTGAGGGGACAAATGACCCCACCCCCCTGTAGCGCCACCACTGTATCTCACTATGTCAGCAGTACCCTTTGTGTTTAGGGTAAATGCTATGTCGAAGGAGTTATATAATATTGCCTATATATATATAGTATTCAGTGGAAAATGGAAAGGATATACCTTACCTCTGAAAATATACCCCTATACCATTTGCAACTTGTCCCAAAATATCAACCGTGTCACACCTTGGTACTGGGAGTTATTGCACTAAATGTCTGAAAATTTACTTTCACCTCATAACTTCACACAAAATGAGACGTGAATATAGCATCAACACTATAAAAATCAAAAAAAATTTTTGGCCCATTTCCCCCCCCCCCAAAAAAAATACTACTTTTTTAACATTAATTGACCTTTGGTGACCTTGGATCACATGAATGATGACTTTCAAAATGTTCCTCTAACCAGTTCACAACTTGTCCCAGAATATCAACCTTATCGCACATTGGCACTGGAAGTTATTGCAGTTTTATTAGTTTGGGTTTTTGGCCTCTAACTGACCTTTACATGCACCAAAAACAATAGGGCACACCTCACTATTTCGGATCTATATACCAAGTTTGAGTTGAGTTACAGTGTACCCAAGATGTGTCACAGACGCACACATAGACACACACGCCAACCTGACTACATAGGTTCCTTTTGCTAAAGCAAGGAACCAAAAAACCACAAAAAGACGACCAGCACGCAGCGAAACGAAACACCCCTCCCCTGCACACCAGCGTCCAAAAAAGGCAGCCCCAGATAAACGGCGAAAATCGTCTTCAACATGAAGGCGAATGTCACATTTCACCGCCTCCAGGACTGCCTGCCAACTGGCAAATTTCCACTAATAATTACATTACATTTATTCCTCCAAATAAGTAAGTAGTCTGTCAGTAAGACCAATCGCTCATCAAAGATTATGGCTCTGAGTTGTGCTCTCCTCCTTCGGTAGGCTCTGCCTCTCTTACGTAATTTATCGTAGTGTTGTTTTCTCTGCATCTGTCTGGATACATTGACTATTTGTGCTCAACTTTGACCGGGCAGCTTCCATCTTTCTGGCTATTGACTCACAAGGCCCAATATTTGTGGGATCACAGTGCCATACACGATTGTTGCTGGCAAATGTGGTGCTATGTTTTGGATTAGTCACCTTAAAAGCACTATCGACTGCCCCTGCTTTTTGAGTGGAAGTCTCAAAACCAGTGGACCATAATCGTTTGTAGCAGGTGCGTGTTTTAAGTATTTTGATTAGATTTGTGGTATAAGTGTGGGAGATTACCAGCATTTGGCATAAATGGAAGTTTCTAGTACCTGCCCCTCTTACATACAAATGACTGCTTTGGGCAATGTGAATGTTCTCCACTGTATCATTTAGTAAGGCAGTCCAGACATGTTGACATAGCGTTTGCAACTTTGCAGTGGTCATATTTGAGCACTTCCCTGCAAACAGTTTCCTCTGCCTGTAGATGACAGGTTAAGTCCTCAGCAAAGCGCCTTTGTATCAAGCGCTTCTTTGTCATAGTCTTTGCCGGAAACATGGCAGAGGAGAATTCTGCTCCAATCAGTGCTCTGCGCAGAGCTCTGTTTAGGTGGACCTGGTCTAAAAGGTTCCCTATTTCAGACTGAATAGCTGCAGACATGATACTACTGAACCCTTTATATGCCTTCCCATCAGCATCATTTTTGAGACGTTTTACCCAGTAATTTTCATGCAGAAATCTTTCCACCATTTTGTTCAACTTCAATATTGGCATCTTGCTTTATGGCCTGGACATTGTACCATGTGACCCCTTCTTCTGTTCATTTCACCCATTAGGCACATCTTCTTACTGGGAAGGTAACCAATACACATTTTTCCATGGTGACATTCTGTACAATTACATCTCTGCATTGCCTTGCAGGAGCAAATGGAGTGTTGCTTGTGGTTATTGTACTGCCGATCATATTCTGCGTATTCCCCCATGTTGATGTGAAAGTGGCAAACCCAGGTTAATTGACGTAAAAAAGGTCAATTGCTTAGAATAATACGGCTTTAACGTCAATAATAATGTTTTTTACCATCTTCGACACGGTAAACGTTTCGTGCGCCGTTTGTAGGTGTTTGGCTATTGTTCCTGTATACAGTTGAAATAGAGGGGACAAGCCTTGCCCCGTGACCTGACTGCCCACGTCGTACAGGACGACGCCGACGCACAGAAACGTTTCCCCTTGGGGCATGTTCTTGGCTTGCCAAAGTACCTTACCCAGTCGGTACTTCCAAGTTATGACGGGATGTTCTTCTCAGTGATGACCTTATGCTGCCGTACACCGTTAATTGTTATGTATATTTCCCACGGCTTCGGGAAGTAGCCAATTGCGAACAATGTTGTTAAAGAGTGCTATAGTTAAATTGATCATTCCAACGGTTAGCTGCTTCAGCTCATCAGTGACACCATGCCATACATCATTATTAATGTTGAGATCGATGGGATCTTTGGTGGAGGTGTTAGGGGTGAACATGGAAGTATCACCAAAAGGAACACCATTTGTAATTGGGATTGTAATCTGATGCTTTTTGTTGGTAAGGGGAGATTTGTTTGTCTGCTCTGAACCTTTTTTTCGGATTCACTTCTTTTAATTTTTGTATGAGGAAGTTCATTTCTTCCTTGTTACGAGTCCTAAAATCTGGATTTATAGGACACAATGATGGTACCTCCTTAAATTCATCAAGTCTTAATGGGAGCACTAATCTTTCGATTAGGTTTCCACATGTGACAACGGATTAAGCTGACCCTGAAAGGTCTTTTGGAGATGCAGGAACATAAATTATTAATATTATTTAAAGTGTTATTTTCGGGTGGCTCGAAGTTGGAGTTGGGTATGTCCTTAGTGATGCAGTTTTGGAACCTTACCCAATTTACGTTTAGCGAATTTATAAAGTACTTATTACTGGTGTCGGGATTATTTATAAAAGTTTCAATGAAAACAATGTGCTGATCGCTACTGTGATTATCATCACAAACTACTGCTTGACTGATCTTTAAAAAACGTTAAGAATAATAGCATAGTCGAGAAGCTGCTTAGAGAATACTAAGTTATCGTGTGTGCAGAGTTTAAGTTTTAAGACTTTTTAAAGTGATGGGCATTTATGTCACCCAGCAGTATGGTGTTTGTGGGGGAGGGTAATATGAAATAGTTTTATGGCTGATATCGGTTATCCTCGGTTATGTTAATAACAGGAATGAAATACTTATAGGTCAAGTGACATGTAGACTTGACTTTACATAATTTAAAACTTAACAATTGTTATGTTAAGAAAAACCCAACAACGCGATCATTTTCCGTCTCCAAAGGGGTAGAAATTGGTAAAAAGTACGATTACGTAATAGATTCAGTGACGTCACGTGGGGGGGGGGAGCACAGAAGAATGCGAACATGTATATATTCTGCGCAGTGTATTGAGTATGTACAAATCTCAAAATTATCGAAAATATTATCTTTCTCAGCAGTCTGTTACAAGAAAGTTAAGATTGGGATTTACATGAAAAATCACAAATTGATACATAAGACATCGTACAAAACATTTAATGACTTGTTTTTTACAAAATTCCTTGCATCTTCAAGCAACATAAACTCCGCAAAAATCGGCCAGCTTGACTCGTTCAGGGAAAGTCGAAAACAAATAACGTCATTTATTTACCAAGTCGAAAGTGCATGATATCGTCGCAGGGAACTGCTTATTTCTACCACATACAGTTGCTATAGACGGACTGTAGTACGCATATATACACAGCACCGCATACACAGCATAGCTTATACATATCGCGAAATGGCTGCCGGTGGCATTGACTCGCAGTATTCAGATAGCAATAGCGAAGGACGGGAAATGGAGGACAAGGTCGACAATCGTGGGGAAGTTTATCCCTACATGTTCGAACCGGAGACGAGCGAAGATTGAAGCGGGATAGGACAGCGATGTCGAAATTGATCGTCTTGACGGAACACAATGGTAACGTTAATCCTAGCCTACTAGTACCACTACTAGTACTATAGTATATAGGATAGTTGTGTCACTAGTTAGGCCTAGAACCGATAAATGTTTCCTAAATTTGTTGATGGGCCAGCGCATGCAAAATAACATGAGAGTGTGGTCGAGTTAAGTTAAGGAAGTTACTATTTTTATTAAAAGTTGTGGCATAACCTGCCTCGTGAACATGTCACACAGACATAATTCATTTGGTTAGTAGATTGAAGGAGCCAATTGAAAGAGTGCACAACAAATTCAGAGGTGGTCTATTATTAATCTTCCTAGCTGTAGTGGCAAATTAGTAAAGATACCACCAATCAGATAGGGGGGAGGGAAGGTGGCACCTCACACCAGCTTTTCGTCATTTCCGCTCAAGCTAGTGGCATAACCAGATTTTCTGAATCTAGGGAATGGATTCAGAAGTGGGAAAATGAGTTGGAAACAAGGCAACATAGGCCTGTTTTATTTTCCTTCGCAGCATTGTCCCAACAGAGGCAAGACTTCTAAGAAGAGACTACCCCCTCTTTGCTAGTTATGTCATTGTAAGGAGCTTCAATGGTAGATTGCCCTTCAGAGGTTGTGCCCTTTTCTATTTTCAGATGTTAGTATGCCCCAATAATTGAGGCCGGTATGAAGTCATTGAAAATTGGCTCTTTATTATTTGAACTGGTTGTATTGTTTACAGGTGTCATTTTGGCCAGTGTGCTGTGATGCCTACAGCAAGGGAGTGTAGATGCTGCAACGAAATAGATAAAGTAAGGACTGATGGATGAAGAAGGTTCTGCATACATCACCTTACGGCCAGGTTTTCAAGCTGTGTGCCTGAACCCATGGGTGCTACAGACAGCCTACTACGTGTACCGTCAACAGTATGGTGGACGTGCACAGGAAAACAGCATCCAAGAATAAGTAGAGAATACATTATTTTTGTTGTATACCTTTATTCATTGCTCTGACCTGCTTTTGAAAGATGTTACAATACAGAGGGTGTATTGATAGTTTAGTTTTGTTTCGTTGTGGAAGAAATAACATTAAGATATAGATTTGATGAAGAAAATTTGTACACCATGTTCAAAACCTGCTTCTGATTATGACATTTTGTCCAAAAACTGGTGTAATGTCCTTGAAGTTAAAGGTCAAGTGACACGTAACAGATTCCCTTGAAACTTGCACAAATTGAGAAGCTACATATCAACCATATACTCCAAATTTGGAGTTCCACGATTTTTTATTTGCTGTTTTATTTAAGTTAATAACGAAGCTCATCCCGTAAGATAAGGACTTCACGGGGGGAACTGCCAATGTTATTAAAACTAAATAGGCCTAATATGCTAACTCAGATCAAAGACGTAAACAATACGTCACGGACAGTTAACAAAATATCATATGAGAATGGGTGCACAACAGTACAAGGAAGTTTTGTGTTCGTCAAACACTGTATACAGCGATAGCTTAGTACCAGTGCACTCAGCCAGCCTAGCTGCCTAAGTAAAGATTAGCTTGGACCTTCGAGCGAATCTTATGTGTGCAGTGCGCACCTCACTAATTAAAGTTACGTTTCCTATCGCCTATCCGCGCAACTTGGACTTGGAACACCAACAGCTCGCCGTCTACAAGACAATGCCGTTCCTTCTCTATTTGGAGAAAGTATCTTCAAATCTCGAGGAGATATAGAAACAAGTAGACCAGTAGTTGCGAAGCTGGATCGGAAAAGAGTTAGTGTATTTTCTGGCCTACACCTACTACAAGGTTTACGCTGAAGCGCGTCAACCTCTCCAGGGACCTTTAAACCAACAGAACGCAAAACTGAAAAAAACTTGTCCGGGGACGACCTTAGCCTCCCCCGAAAAACTCAACAATACGATTTTGCTGTGACGGCGAGCCGCCATGACAGCTAGGGGTGTGGCAAGCCACGCACCTACGAAAAAAAAAACCACGCAACAAAGCCAAACTACACAAACTACAAACTATTGAAAGGCCAACGTAAAACACACAAAGTGTGTGGTCAACGAAAAGTGGAGAGCAGCCGAAAACACGTCCGCACTCCACGAAAGCAAAGTACAAACTGATTTTACAGAGTATATTATATCTTCACTTGGCTGGATATCTGCTACTGAATACAAATGGTGAAAGTTGCATCTTATACACTCTTTTACCATGGATTACAAGGGGATGGGACAGGATGTTACTCTGTCTACTTTACTACATAAACAGTGGTTAAGCTACTGAGACAATGACCACACAACCTGCTGAAGATTACATAATCCATATTATTAGGTGCACAAACAGGTGTAGGTTTTTTGTTGTAAACAGTAAAAAATATATATCAATTGTTCAGGCACAAGTTGTCAGGTAAAACCTGACCCATGTATCCACACCAATCGAGGTGTATCAGCTGTCGCCTTAGTTGGGCATCCAAAGACTTGACTGACAACTGTGAATTGTGCCATTACTATTGACCGAAATGGAGTGCCTCTATCTAAATGTTATGTTTTTATGAACTATTATTATATTATTCTTCATATCTTTACTATGGGAGAGGAGTGTCCTGTTCCTGTCAGAGAAGAGCCACCACCACTTGCAATCTCCTATGTTCATCCGAACAATGAGGATGCCATAAAACAACACCGAAGCAGATTTCAAAAGCTTTGCTGAAGTGGTTGATGGCCTCCCAATTTCTAATTTTTCATTGTTGTGGGGAGCAATCGACTCTGTGAATCGTGTGTTCACAGGATGTTTTGGCACAGCTGCAGAGCAGTGTTAATTAACAGGTCGCTACCAGACTTTAGGGAAGTTGCTAAAGTCTTACTTTAAAGTTTTACTTACATCTGGTTTCCATTGTTACTAACTAAATGATAACATTATATTTAAACAAAATTCCAATGACAAGTATTATTTCTCTCTAGAGAGCTTAGACTTCATAAATATCAATTTCATGCTGACTTTATATTTGTATGCGAATTTGGTGTTTCAAACATGTTGCCAATTTTTGGTTTTTCTCGAAATTAATTGACAGAAATTGCATCCAAGATTGTACTTAATACCATGAACCAGAAAAATGTATGCTGGAATTCCAAAATGTCCACCATTCAGCCACAAAACAGACAGGACTGAGCCCTGTTTCTATAAAACTTTGCAGAAATGATACTATGACTTGGCATAAACAGTCCACATTCTCACAGTCTTAATAATTTAAATCCTTCATACTGTTCAGATGGTAAAGCTTCTCTAATCCTCCTTTCTGCATGGGATGGGAGAATAACACAAACCTTCTTCCCTAAAAACTGCCAGCTCATTCGTACAAGTTGTCTGTATGCTGTGTCTGTATTTCCTGTAAAATAATCATATGAAAACCAGCTATGAAAGATGAAGACACACAAAAGTTTGGTAGCCATCTGGGGACGTCAATTTTAAAATAAATCTGTATATGATTTCCAGAATTTGCTTGGCCCCTTAATCTGCCTCCCCTTTTTTGTGTGGCATTTGCTTCCATGGCTCAGTTTAAAAGAGTACTATGTCAGTCAGCATGATAAGGGTTAACCCTTTTAGGCATAGGGGGTTGGGCACACAATTAGGATTTGGGGCACTTATCTTGTTAGGGCTGGTTTATAAAGGTTAGGGACAACTTCTCTATTAGGAAGTTGATTTAGATCAATAGAAAACAAAATTTGAAATTGAAAAATAAAAAAATATGCAAATTATATGCAAATTAATAATATGCAAATTAGGCCGCCATTTTGC
>KN885118.1:3418-13612 GCA_000934455.1 Apostichopus parvimensis
AGTAAAACAAAACAAACGTAGAAGAAATTGAATAAAGAAATAAACTAACAATGAAAGAACAGTCATCAGGTAAGGAATATGATTAATGGGAGAGTAAAATACAGACAGAATAAGACAGAAACACTTAAACTTTAACAATAAATACATCAACAAAATGAAATGTATTAAAATAAGGATAAAGGAGTCCCTAGCTTAAATGTAAACAAATAATATATCTCATTGAAACAATAACAACAAAGTAAGATGTAATTAGAACAAGATATGAGGAATAAATATTTTCAGTTATCATCATCTTGTAGTATGAAAATAGACGTTTCGCCAAAATCTACCCAAACTAAATAAACACAAACTTTGATGAGTTAGATTTACAGAAAAGTTTTAAAAGGGGATCAACTTTGTTATACAAAAGCTCAATATTTTCCTCTTTATCAGGAGGAAATTTTCTTTAATTAGTTTAGAAATTAACTGATAATTAATGCACAATTATTTTAAAGTAAAACAAGACAGTGAGATAAATTAAACATATCGTAATTGGCCCCATCTATTAATACGACACCCCTCTCAACTATACTACAATAGGCTCTCCCTAATCAACCCCTCCCCTAAACCAAACTATGCTAGACTACGTACCCCATTTCGTTAATCTGTTTATAACACTCGGAAACTTATATTGTTAACAACCAACACCCCTTGCCCCCCCCCCCCCACACACACTACCCACCCACACACACTAACCCCCCACACACACACACTCAGCAAGGTCTCCTGTCATACTATTATTGTCCGTCTCTTCTGATCAACCTGTCGTCACCTCCTCCACTCCAACCCTTGCCCCTCCCCAGCTCCCCCCGCCATGCGACAAACAACTCTAGATATATGCAAATTATTAACCCACATAACATTACAGTCATTCCCCACACAGTAGAGACTGTTAAAACAGTCTTTATGTAAATAACAATCATAAGCACGTATATATTTTTTCGCTTCGTTTGCAGTATATACTACTAGAAAAAAAAAACACAATACATCTGTTTAAGGAATAATTTCTAAGATTTTAATGTAAATCATTACTAACATTGCAGTATTCTCCTGTCTACCACCCCCCCCCCATTTTCCCCCTCCCTCCCAAACCTACAAGGCCAATAACCCTTACATTATCTCTATATACTCTACAGTGTGTTGTCACCATATTTCCATTTGCAAAATCTAACCTGTCATATATACCCAATACTGTACACATTTATATCATATATTTGTACGTTAAAAAATTTCCACTATTTTCTACTCAGTACACATTTTATTTTATCGCAAAAGTCTGTTGAACTTATTTCATCATATTTTTTCTTGCTAAAGATGTACACTGACTGCACTAACACTTTCAATAGTTTAACATTTTCTTTTGTTCAACACCTGTCAATCAAATACTTGAACAATACAATGAAAAGAAGTTGTATTCAATGGAATAGACGCGCGCGTCCTTTATAAAAAAGCACCTGGAATTTACTGACAAACAAGTACCTGGGGATTGTAATAGATACGTCACGTCTAGACACTGTCTGGTTTTAAATCGTTGGGGGGCCTTGATATTGACTCTAAAACTGTGAAGGAAATTTATGTTGTGTTTTTTAAGTAGAATTTGTTTATTGTTATTTTTCTTCCTTTTGTGAAATAATAATGATAGTAGAAAGGATTTGAGAGAAAAGCAAAATGTATGAATGAAATTAATAAAAGGTAACCAAAGAGAAACAAGTGTATAAGAAAGCAATGTGTTCACCGTCCAATTTCCAAATCAGTGATTTTAAGCCAGCGTATTTATAATATAGTATGCGGTGTGCATCGGGCGTCTATACGTGGGCCCAGAAAGTCTTAAGAAAAATAAGTTAAGTACCTTATTGGCTTTAGATTGGACAAAAAATTATTGAAATAAATAAATAAATATTTTCATAGTAACTTGCATATTTCCTCCAACACAAGTTATAACAACGGACCCAAGCCCCGTTAATAGAACATGTACACATCTACCGCACCTAACATTGTTCCCTCCACCCCTTCACTACTCCCTCACTAGACCCTGTCATATATTACTTCCTTTACCCCCTTCTTTCCTTTGCAACTATAAGTTGTTTCCACAGCCCCCTTCCCACCTTATACTCTTACCCTACCATGTTCCATTTGTAGTTGAACCCCCCCCCCCCATCCCGCTGATATATTAACATTTCTACATTGTGTTACTTATGTATCGGATCTTCGTTACCAAAAAGAAGTATATTTCATTATTGCGATTGTCCATTATAGTGCATACCTTTATTTGAATTTATCTTATACAGTACCACCTACCCCGCCCCTCCCCCCACTTCACCCTCACCCCTCCGTGCATCTCTAGTGAGAAGGGGGAAACAGATAGCTGTGATCTACAGTATTCTAGGCCTTTCTCTCTCTCTAATACACGTACAATCACACAAATCACTCCATCCAGATACGACTGCCTCACCGTACTCTGGAAAGTTTTATCCATTTTTAGGAGTTTATTCTACTATTATATTACCGTACAGTGATCACGATGTTTCTTCACACACTGTGTACATCTAACATATGACATCTGTGTATAGACCTACTAGTGAATGTTAACTTTCCTTTCATTGTAATCTCTATTAATATAATGATGTCAAGCTCATTGTATTCTTTATACGTGACCTGTCAATCGCGTGGTAATACGTCACGTGACTAAACGACTACGGCTTCGGTATCTGGATACGTCAATGACCTGTTGTTCTGAAGGTAACTTTGACAAGTACTAAATCTGTCTCGATTTTATTATGATGTTAGCCACACGATGTTTGGAAGGAAACGATACTAACTACTAACATCTTATACGATTTCATTAGGCCTATTATTATATCGAAAACGATCTTAATACATTGGGGAAATATGGTTCAGTCGGCGGATTTTTGTATTCTGCCAGGGAAGAATAGGATCATAACTACTGGTGTCCCCCACCAATTCTGTCGAATGACTTTAGGGGAACATTAGATTGTGTGTTCTGCTTTATGCATTGTTTTACACATGTAATTGAGGATATAAAAGCACGTTAGGGTCTTATGATGGTAGCCGTAGCCTATATATGCTGACGGGAAGCCACATGGAGAGTTTAGATGTAAATTAATTGTTATGTTGTGTTGTTGTTATTTCTTAACATGTCAAAAAGGGACCTACTGAGGGGGGGGGGTCAACTGACCTGAGTAGGTGGACCGTATAGCGGACTGGGGATCCCCCCCCCCTAGTTCGCCTCTTAAAAATAGCCCTGTATATATGTATATTCACAGTGCCTCAATATTCTTAGTTAAAACATCGGAGCACTGATATAGGAAATAGCAGTGGAACTGATAGGTCTACATAAAACACATATACTTAATAAATATATCTATGAACTGTAGTTTCACATTAGACTACTACACTGTTTCCTTTTGAAAGTGAAAATTCTCATCGGGGGAGGGTGGTGGCTGCGGTCCTGTTTTAAGTTAATGGAATTTTTGAAAATAAGCCGGCACTTTCAGTTACTGATAAACAAACATCAAGACAAAGCTAATCTTTGCATCAAGTACTGTTATAACATTTTCTCCCGCCCAGGTAGAGTTGAATAATAATATGATAATAATATTATAATATAATAATATAATATTATGTTTGATTATACACGGACGGGATTAGTCTTTTTAAACTGCAATATCACGGTGAGGTATATGATCAAGAAAAAAACTAACGATTGGTAGTTGTGGTGGGGGGGGGGGGGTAGGAGGTAGACACGAGGTGAAAAGATTGAAACAGAGCTTTTAAAAGTGCAATAGCACGGTGAGGTATCTGAGTACTCAACGAAAAGAATTAACGAGTGGTGGTGGGTGGTTGTGGGGTGGGGAGGTAGAAACGAGGTGGAAAGAATGAAACAGCTTATAAAGAGCAATATCACGGTGCGGTATCTGAGCACTCAACGAAAAACTAACGATTGGTAGTTTAGGAGGGTGGGAGGGTGGGGAGGATGGAGGAGATAGAAACGAGGTAAAAAGAATGAAACCGAGCTTTCATTAGTGCAATAACACTGTGCGGTATCTGAGCACTCAACGAAAAACTAACGATTGGTAGTTTAGGAGGGTGGGAGGGTGGGGAGGATGGAGGAGATAGAAACGAGGTAAAAAGAATGAAACCGAGCTTTCATTAGTGCAATAACACTGTGCGGTATCTGAGCACTCAACGAAAAACTAACGATTGGTAGTTTAGGAGGGTGGGAGGGTGGGGAGGATGGGGGAGATAGAAACGAGGTAAAAAGAATGAAACCGAGCTTTCATTAGTGCAGTAACACTGTGCGGTATCTGAGCACTCAACGAAGAAAGAAACGATTAGTAGTGGGTTGTACACTACTGACTAATGAAAGCACAAGAAATGATATGAAGACTTCGCTGTAAAGTACGGTAACTGAAATAGCGCATATCACATGTACATATCTCCAAATTATCATAGGTCTACTTTTCTTTTGGAAGTGAAAACTCTCAGCGGGGGAGGGGGGAGGGGGGAGGGGGCTGGCTACAGCCTTGTTTTAATATAAAGAGTTTTTGAAAATAAGCCGGCACTTTCACTAACTGATAAACAAACATCAAGACATAGCCAATCTTTGCATCATGCACCGTTATAACATTTTCTCCCGCCAGGTAGAGTTGAATGATATGTTTTATTATACACGGACGGGATTATTCTTTTAAAACTGCAAATAGCACGATGAGGTATATGAGCACTCAAGGAAAAAACTAACGATTGGTAGTTGGGGTGGGGGCTGAGGAGAGTGGGGGAGGTAGAAACGAGTTGAAAGAATGAAGCAGAGCGTTTACTATTATGTAAATATGTATATAAATTGCTGGAGCACTTTATGAAGTTATTTGAAATATGTTTCATAAGGGCGCTGTGTCACAATGGTACCATTTCTGTTGTGAATCTTAGGGATTCGAATTTACAGCTTTGTCATTTTTCTAAAACTACCATCATTTAGAAACTTTCTTCATTCTCTGGATCGTTTTAGTTTTTCTAACTTCCTCACATTCCACCAACTGATAGGAATCGAAGACATTACATTTGCACATTTAACTTGCGACGTGTTTTCTATGACTAGTAATCGAAACTCCTTGGATTTTAGAAGAAGATATCACCGACACGTTCTATATTATACACCCCAGCTACTACCCTCCCCTCCCCTTCGAAGCGCCCTTGATAAGACGGACATTCCTTCGTGTTGATATTATGTTGATAATGGTCGTTTAATTTCAATAACTGATCAACACAAATATATGCATCGATAACGTAAGAGCTTATCATTGCATGATATATATTTGTGAACTTTCTTCCTTCAGATCGACTTGCAAAACATGTCAGGTTACATCAGCGACATCTGTCTTTTTGGACAGGAATAGTGTGGTGCCGGTTTGAGCACCCGACAATGAACGGAACAGGCTGGGTGGGTGGGAAAGAAGAGGGGAGAGGGGTGGGGGTTAGGTGGGTTGAAAAGAATGAAACAGAGCCCTACTTCAACTGTATATTCATTGCTGCCCCATTGTAATAATTTATCATTTTCCAATTGAGGGCTCGACGTCATAATCGAAACTGTTTGAGACTTTTGGATCTAGAGTTAAACCTTTGGCATTTAAAAAAAAAGCTTCCATCATGTTGAATGTACTGTTTTTGCTGTTTTTAATATTGTTCGTATCCGGTGTGTTCCTAATCTTTCCTAAAAACTTTACTGATGTGTGAGATTGTATAACAGAGGAAGGAACAACTATTGATGTATTGCATATTATGAGTTAATCTTGATACTGTATTCGAAATAGTAACAATTAAAAAAGGATATAACGGCAAATGACTGATTTTATTTCTTTCTCTTATTATAGCCTAGATGGCTGTCTGCTGCCCTCATCAATACCCGTCGGACCATCTCTATCCACACTGAAATCTCGGGGAGTGAATGGTAAAATTCAGATTGATTAATCGATTAATGGCTCTTTCATCTGTCATGTTGTTTACAGTTCAAACCATTCCAGTAGTCGACATTTGATTGTGTTTTAGTTTCAGTCAAACTGAGAGCGCCATATCACCGGGCATCATTGCCTGTTGCAGTAAACATTCATGAGCCAGAAAATTTGTCAGATATCGTTTATTTGTTGATGTCGTATAGTACAGGGTATATTTTACTTTTCGACAAGTTCAGTTAATTGGTTTCTTGATTAAGTCAATCTACTGCATTAAAGACTGCCAAAAGCCATCACGATCCTAAATTATTTTAACAAGTACATATAACTGTGTAATGATCCCATCTACAGATACCAATACTATAATATATTAAAGACAGGCTTTCTGATTGCGTACGTCCTTAGAAATAGCAAAAAATACAGTACCACAGGAAGCGATTTAAACAGAAGGAGAAAAAAAGCGATTTGGTTGGAAGGTCTTAGTTTTTTTTCGGTACTACGGTGGCTCAAGTGGGACACTGTAATTTTGCTTTTTTATAACGAAAATTCAGAATTTCAATCTCAAAATTGTGGGTAATATTCTCTAATTTTCAACTAGTACTCATAAAGTAGCACCCGTTTAATGTCGACTTCTTTCACAACAAGTCGACTTATTCATCGACATATTGACGATGTTTGTCGGAAAGTCTACCTTGTTTTATTATGACAGTTAATACGTTTTTAATTGATGTTTATTATTGGAATTGACTACAAAAGTTCCTTATAGACCCATCTATTTAAATTTGACTTATATGTTAGACTGGTAGATTCTGTCAAAAAAGTTGAGAAAAGTCGAAACACGACGGATGAAGAAACGTATGGAAATCAACTCACACCATTACAGAGTTGCGACTAATGATCCAACTGTATCATCTAGCACTGTATTGTATTGCATCCTTTAGTTAAACATACAACGAAGGGCAGAAGATTAATTCTGTGTCTTGTGAAAAACATATTTTGAAAAGTGTTGGTATCCGCCCTATGGCCTGGTATTGTGCTATGAATACACAGCTATGGAAACGCTGAAAATACTGACAAACACTACTAGATGGTTTCCAAAGTTAACAAAATCACACATATATTGCAACATCGTTAAAACTTCAACACGTGCTGATTAATTACACTGTCGGGTATCTGTGAAATTTAAGTAAAAGTCTATGCTATTCCCAAGGATTAAGATCTTTCCTAAATGGCGAAATAAAGGTACTTAATCTGTATATACCTGCTGTATCGTAGTGTGAGATAGATATGCCCCATGTTCATTACGGCCGATGTCCAAGTTATATCAAACATGATTTTAAAGGTTTGATATTTGACGGAATGGTAATCACTAGCAATTCTAAACAACTGTTTAAAATTGGTAAAGTATTGGAAAAAAGCAAAGTTGCAAAACTGTAATGATCTTATCATGATCTTATCATGTAACATTGTAAAGGTTGATATTTTTTTAAATACGTACTAAACTTGTGTTGTCTACATCATTGCATTGTCACGAAAACATATCCATGTATATTATGCCATTGCAGTTGTATGCTTACCAGGGAAGGAAATGTATGGGGGGGGGGGTGGGCTAATGGGAACATCTACAATTTTTGGTGTATAAAATAGCTCACCTACAATATGTGTGACTTCACCATCCTCCCAAAATCACTTTTCAAAAGAACATGTGACAACCCAAAATATTTTTAGCGACAAGAAAAAATTTGCATCCCTAGAGACAATAAAGATCATATACGTGATATGGTTGTTTCTATTGTGTATTGTTCAAATTGTTTCATTCACTAATACATCATTGATATTCTTTTACTCGTAAATCATATGTATCGGTTATTATTCTTTTTTGTTTCTTACAGTTTTCTGGATTCCTGATTCTGCTAAGTTTGATGAACAATATAAGCTCGATCTCGACTCTGGTCGATGGGAAGTAAGTAATCAATCCATCTCATGTATAATAATTAATTGACCATATTTGTTGTATTAACATAATGGCAATGTAATTACTAGCAAGATCATGATAATACCACTGACGCGGTACTTAAGTACACCCAGATATTTTATTTCAGCGCACGTCACTGTAATGAACACACCGATGCTTAGTCACAGTGACTTAACAGAAAGTGACGTCATCCGATGAACTAACTATGACTGTGATATATCAATAACTGTTTAATTGCGTCATGTATCGATTATCAGTTGATGGTTGCTGAATGAGAAGTAGTATAAAGAAAGTACTGACATATCGGATGAGCAGAGACAAGTGAGCAAAACACGATGAGTGATTGGATGAAAGTTAATAGTAACAAATATTTTTAAATAGGCAATAGTGATTCACATTATGTAGTAAACAAATATTACTAAAATTAATATGAGAGAATTAAAGAGATGTAGTGAACAAGTATTAATAATCAAGCAACTGGTGGGTTAGACTGATGTAGTCAACCAATATTACTAACATACAATGAGTGAATTAAAGGGATGTAGTCAACAAATAGTACTTAACATACACTGAGTGGATTAAAGTTATGTAGTCAACAAGTAGTACTAACATAAACTGAGTGGATTAAAGGGATGTAGTCAACAAATAATACAAACATACACTGAGTGCATTAAAGGAATGTAGTCAACACATATTACTAAAAATACACTGAGTGGATTAAAGGGGTGTAGTCAACAAATATTACTAAAAATACACTGAGGGGATTAAAGGGATGTAGTCAACAAATAATACAAACATACCCTGAGTGGATTAAAGGGATGTAGTCAACAAATATTACAAACATACACTGAGTGGATTAAAGGGATGTAGTCAACAAATAATACAAACATACACTGAGTGGATTAAAGGGATATAGTCAACAAATATTACTAAAAATACACTGAGTGGATTAAAGGGGTGTAGTCAACAAATATAACAAACATACACTGAGTGGATTAAAGGGATGTAGTCAACACATATTACAAATATACACTGAGTGGATTAAAGGGATGTAGTCAACTAATATTACTAAAAGTACACTGAGGGGATTCAAAGGGATGTAGTCAACAAATATAACATACACTGAGTGAATTAAAGGGATGCAGTCAACAAATATAACAAACATACACTGAGTGGATTAAAGGGATGTAGTCAACACATATTACAAACAAACACTGAGTGGTTTAAAGGGATGTAGTCAACAAATATTACAAACATACACTGAGTGGATTAAAGGGATGTAGTCAACAACTATTACTAAAAGTACACTGAGGGGATTAAAGGGAGGTCGTCAACAAATATTACAAACATACACTGAGTGGATTAAAGGGATGTAGTCAACAAATATTACAAACATACACTGAGTGGATTAAAGGGATGTAGTCAACACATATTACAAATATACACTGAGTGGATTAAAGGGATGTAGTCAACAACTATAACTAAAAGTACACTGAGGGGATTAAAGGGAGGTCGTCAACAAATATAACAAACATACACTGAGTGAATTAAAGGGATGTAGTCAACAAATATTACAAACATACACTGAGTGGATTATAGGGATGTAGTCAACAAATATTAGTAACATACCATGAGTGAATTTAAGGGATGTAGTCAACAAATATTACTAAACATACACTGAGGGAATTAAAGGGATGTAGTCAACAAATATTACAAACATACACTGAGTGGATTAAAGGGATGTAGTCAACAAATATTACAAACAAGACACTGAGTGGACTAAAGGGATGTAGTCAACAAATATTACTAACAACAATGAGTGAATTTAAGGGTTGAGTCAACAAATATTACTAAACATACACTGAGTGGATTAAAGGGATGTAGTCAACTAATAATACAAACATACACTGAGTGGATTAAAGGGATATAGTCAACAAATATTACTAAAAATACACTGAGTGGATTAAAGGGATATAGTCAACAAATATTACTAAAAATAAACTGAGTGGATTAAAGGGATGTAATCAACAAATATTACTAAAAAATAAACTGAGGGGATTAAAGGGATGTTGTCAACGACTATGACTAAATAACACTAAGGGGATTAAAGGGATGTGGTCGACAAATATTTCAAAATTTGCACTGAATTGATAAAATTGATGTTGTAATCAATAAAGAAAGTAAGATATACTGCAGTGGGTTGTTTTATTAAAA
>KN885119.1:21631-31639 GCA_000934455.1 Apostichopus parvimensis
GTTGAGATGGTCTGAAAATTGAGATTTTTAGGCATTTTTGGCACGTGTAGCACGCGTGCACACTATAGTTCATTTGACGGAAAAGACACACCTGGCTGACTTGTAAGGATAACCGCCCTTCTGACGTCCTACATGTTTAAAATTGGCGTTTAATTTAATAATTTTTTTCTCTCTCTCTTTTTTTCTCTCTCTTTTTTTTCTTCTTTTTTTCTCTCTTTTTTTTGTGGCCAAGAGCAGGGGGCTCCGGACCCCCTGGACCCCCCCCCCTGGATCCGCGCCTGGAGTTAGAGTAGCAGCTCCCTGGGTATCCATATAGTTAAAACAATGTGTCGGGTTATACACACGCAACACCATGTGCGTGATGGAAAATCAAAACAAGGCCACTGTTTACAAACGAAAAAGTGACCATTCTGGCTGGAAAAAAAGCTATATGGCAAAATAATGGAATTAAGTACTTTTCACATGAGTTTCCTCTGCACAGTATTCCATCAATGGAATTCACAAGGTATCGTTAAGTATAGACTAGCATATATTTGATTTACATGAAAATGGGATCGGGAAATTAAACTTGCAATCGACAACCTATTCCTATGCACTATCCTACCGCTGTGGAAGGTTTTCCTAAAACGGCCGTTCAAACAATCGTGATTCCGGTCGCATCAAATCTTCATCAAGGCACGCATTGTGGGCACGAAGGTAGCAGCCACTAACAGCAGACGCTTACAGCAGCCACCAAGAGAAAAAGGACAGTAAGATATGACACACAACACTGACACTGCGGTTGTGTGTTATTTACTAACACTGCGGTCGAGTGTGTTGTTCAATTAGTGCATGAATAGCCTAATGAAAAAAGGTATTTTTTTCTCAATCGATTAATTTTAATTATCGAACTAGATGAAATCATAACACATTACGTATATACCGCCCGTTTTACATAGGTCAGTATTGGGTTAAAAACTTTGAGGTCACTTTTCAAGTTGGTCAAGAAATCGGTTTTGTTACCGATAGTAGAGATATACCACGGGAAAGAGGAACCTTTCTACATAAATGTGGTACTAACCGGACCTCTCATCTACATCGATAACTCAAATTAATCGATTTGAAAAAAATATTCACTTTAGATCATAACACATTACGTATATACCGCCCGTTTTTACATAGGTCAGTATCGGGTTAAATTTAATTTGGTCACTTTTGTTAAAGAAATAAGGCTTTTTTTTACCGATACCGTAAAAGAGAATCACTTCTACTTAAATGAGGTGCTAACCGGACCTCTCATCTAGTTCGATAACTCAAATTAATCAATTTAAAATAATAATATGTTTAGATCATAACACTTTACCGCGCGTTTCAAGCTTATTCTATTCCCGAATTACATCCCTTTCCCACTAGGATCGAACGGTTTGTAGCCATCGATATTCAATAAGTCAAAGTGTTACTGACTGTTTTTTTCATACCACGTGTAAGAGGAATAACATAGCTTCGTCATTGTTCCTCTCTTGACTGTTGTATAATCTCCTAACTTAACTGTATATAGACATTTTGGGGAAAATCAAATTTGGTATAAAAATTGACGCAATTTACGCCTTTCTCCACAAGTTTTCGTAGGATCACAAGTTTAAGTTGACTATTGATGCAGAAATCATGCATCATTCCATTGTAGACTTATATCACATAAAAGAACAACATCTCATCTCTCTTATTGTGCCATATCTGGCCTTTTACAGTAAGCGTAGCGTGAATCATTATCGCTTCTAAACAGGTAAGAAAAAGAAACTGTCTTGTCATTGTCTGCTACTGTAGTCTGCACTAAGTGGCTGCTGGGGATCCACTTTCCCGCCACAGCGTACCCCACTGCTCGTCACAGTGTCTAAACAGTAAAATGTTAGCGGCTGCTGTTTTTGGCTGCTCTTAATGGCTGCTACCTTCAAACAGGTATTGTGCACATATTCCATTTCCACTCGTACTCCAAATCTTTCAGGTTGAGGTTCCTGTGCGCAAGTCTAAGCCAGTCTAAGCCAGCTGCAACAGCAAGCACGAGAGTTCGATTGAACACAGGTACCGTGTTATTGTTAAGCAACAATTTATCCACCTCGATCTTAGAATTTGTATCGTTCCAGTAGTTTTTACATCTAAGTTATAGTTGAAGTTTAATGATTCTTTTTTTTTTAAATGAAGGACAGGCTAGGCTTGGGCTACAGTAAGTAACATGTATAGGCCTACAAAGCCTAGGAGTCGGATTTAGGACATGATATTGATAGTTGGTTAGGCCTAACTAGACCAGACTAGAGTAAGCTAAAGCCAGCCCATGTATTCCATTCTTGGAATCCTTACATTTCTAAGGAAGACTAACTGTTACCAGCCAAGGTTAACTCACTCACTGAATGATGATTGGTACTTCAAGAATTGCAACAGGATTTGAGGTTTTATAACTTTTTTCACAGGGTAGGCCTAGGCCCTAACTGATTACCCTGATCATTTTTCTCTTCCAAACTAAAGTAACTCCATTCTTTGCCTATATATATGAACGAAACTATGATGAAATTTTTATTTTAGAGGATGAAAACTAACTTCTAAAGGTTACTGTAGAACTTAAGTGAGGCCCACAAGAAGCTGTTAGTAGCATGGTGGGCTCATAATTGACGCACTTAAGCCAGTTAAGGATTTGAATAACGATGTCTACCAAGGAAAAATCCAAATCACTCAACTGTATGTGTTTTTCATATGTGTAGTTCCTCAGAAATGTTGTAATCTCAAAATATTTAAGGTTCTGTGCTTATGCACCATACAATTGAGCAGAATTTGACCACAAAATGTCTGCCGTGTCAAGTTCTTTCATACCCCTAAATTGACACATTCGTCGATAAGCTAACTAGTGTAGGCCTTAGTATACATCCATTGACTTTAGATGCTGTTTGCTATGCTCTGAGCCTCTAAGCTCAGACAGGTCAGGTCACAGAGAGTAGTGTTATCATATTGAAGTAATGTTGGTTATTTTTAGGGTGTAAGGTTTCCAAATGCCCAAAAAACATGCAAAACTGGGGGGAGGGTGTTAAAAGCTTAAAAAATACCACAATTTGGTCAGCAAATAGCTGAAATGGATTCAAACTCATGAAATATGTAATTCTGCTTGACTGCAAAAAGTTTAGGTGGCCTGCTGTATCGTTGCTAGTAATAATTGAAGGTGCGTCAATTATGAAGCTATAGCTATAGCTTTACTAAACTGCAAATGAACGTCATGAATGTACAGTATAGCGTGAATGACATGACAGTGAAAATCAGTCATGTATGACAGCTGATGTTGTGATCCTTCCTTTGTCTCAATTTTGTAGTATGGTCCTAGCTCATGATTGATTCCAATTTAAATCTGATATTTGTAAAACATGTGTGAATGAACTACATTAGCATTTGGGTAATTCAGTAACTAATCACTGGCTTAATGGCAGTGGATATTGGCGTTGCCAATAGAAGTAATCATTTTTCTGCCGCTAGACAATAAGAAGAAAAACACTTGATACAGTAAACAACAATCATCACTCAAAATGTTGCCATGGTTTATGCTCCTAACATTATCCCTGTACAATTGCTTATGATCAGCAAATATTATTACTGCAGGCTGCTCCCCAAAGCCATTTTACAGTAACTGGTGCATTCTGTAAAATCAAGAAAATGCCAGTGGGACCTTGATTTTAGCCGGTAGATATTTTAAGCACTTTTTTTTCTCAAGTGGCTCAAATTGTGAACTTCTATCTAGGCCTATGTCCAGTTAATTTATATTTGATCCAAAGCACTTAGCAGATGATGTGTATGCAAGGACAGTGTGTCATAACACTGAACCTTTTAACTTGAAAACATTTAGTTTTGAAGAAAAACATTTACCCTGAACATCTTTTTTTTCTTTATACAGACAAACATTGGATTCCCTTCATATTGAATTATCAGCAGAGAAGGAGTTCACATGTATTATGAATTATAATCTGCTCAATTTGTTGAATCTCAAGCCATTTGGAGACTTTATGCTAACCTCAATTGGTCAAGTCCATCTAGTTGGTCAATTCCATCGTACAAATGTTTGTGTATGATACAAAAATGTAACCTTGTTTTATTAAAAACATCTCTTGGAATACTTTCAACATAGAAGAGAAGACTTTAGAGCACATACACCACAAAGTGTAGTTTGCTTAGAACTGAAGGCATATCAAAGAATTTAAAGCAAGACCCACCAACATTCTTCAAAGTGGGTGCCATCGTTGAATCTGACCGCACCCCGGGTGCCAGTGATGTGGTCCAAAACGTTACATCAAAGGTCAAAGTCAAAGCTCCGGTCAAAGCTCCAGTCAAGGCTCAACAGGGTAAAGATGTCCGCCAGAAACCAGCAAAGCCATTTTCATTGGACTGGCGCCCTTTTGTGTTCGGAGGTGTGGGATCAGTAGCTGCCGAGATGGGTGAGGATTAGACTTCATAAATATCAGTTCATGTCTCCGTGTACAGTACTTAGGTTTATTAGTTATTGTTTCTTCCGCCATCTTCCTCCACTGTTTATCTCCTACTTCTCCTCTTCCCCTCTTCCCCTGTTGGTTTCTTTCTATCTTCTCTCCATCCCTCAGTTGTCTACTAATCCCCTTACATCTATCTCTTTGTGTTCATCATGCTCATTAACCTGTCTGTATTCTGTGCGTGTTTTTGTCCCTTCTGTTACTGTTACTTGTCATTTAGAAGTTGAAGAAGATCCTGCTAGGATCGAAACATCAGGCCAACTCTTTTACACATTCTCTTACACAGGCTTTCTAGTGGATAAGCAGTTTGCTAACAGTTTTATTTTATCTTTACGAATAATTAAATCTTGACATTTAATGTACATATCCATTTTGACATACTGCGAATACTGTACAGTAAACTATTTCCGTTTATGTGTACAAAATCTGCCCTAGGAGAAAAAAAACAAAACACATCTTTACACTTGTGTAGCAATTTGCTCTGTTTGCATCTAGCATTCTGCTACATGGGATACCAGATAAAATATTGTCACCTAAATCTGTTGCTTTCATATTTGACATTTTTATAGAGGTGCCTATAAACATGACTAACTGCGAGTACTACAGGACTTTATAGTCCAAAATCACATCAGGGATGATTATTAACTTCCAGGCTTGCGACTCTAAAATGAATAACACTGTATAGCTTTATTCTTTGTGGGAACCACAGTCTTAACCCAATTGATGTCAGCTCCTCAGGGAAACTCTTTATGGAAACATAACAATTTCATGGCCTCGCATCACATGTTTGAAATGTCTTAAGTACAAATTTGTCAATGCAAAATAGTCTTCCATGGGTGCTTTGTTGTTCATATTTATGTTAAAAGAACATCTTTAAATGGAGCTTCAGAATTTGTAAAACTTTGGATAGTTACATTATGTCTCCACTGAGAAGCCGACATCATTATCAATTTAGACTTTAAAGGAGCTTTCCAGAGATAATGCATTATAAAGCAGAATATCTTGAAATTGATATAGCTATGTAAACACACACTCAAATTTCTTTATTTCTCCCTGGATTATGACTACAATAGACTAAAATTATAACGGTCAATTTTGTATGATTATAATCTGCTCAATTTGTTGAATTGCAAGCCATTGGAGACTTTATGCTAAACTCAATTGGTCAAGTCAAGTCACAGTAGACTAAAATTATCACGGTCAAGTGATCCCTCGTCTCAATTCTCTTGGTCAGACATCTGTGGTTTCTGTGGCCTTTACATGTACAGTAGTTAGTACTAGTACTTGTGCACACATACTGTATTTATTGTTAAGCTACATACAGTCAGTGAGATAATTATTAAACCGTACAGATATCCTACACTTTCAGCATGCACATAGAGATAGGCAGGTGCTCTGTGCAAAGACTGCTAGGCATAGGAATGCCAGAAAAGCGGGGAAAACTTTATGATGGGTGGGCGGGCTACGGCAGCGTTAACACTATTAAATGTTGGTCAATTTTTGTATCCCTTCTTTCTGCTCGTATATTTATGAATCTACCATGATGTGAGCTATGATCTGCTGTTAGTTTTGGACTTAACGAAAAACCATAGACCCACGTTTTGCATCCAGAATGAAGGAAACTCACGTGCAAATCACTCACCCTACACCCAAGTGACATGTGTGCAACTCACAGATTGTATGTGACTACAGTAGGCCGATAGAGATCTTACTTGAATACAAAGTTCCATTTGTTTCTCATTGGAGGGTGAGGCTGGATATCAGGACCTACCTAACAGTTTGTTAATTGAGAACATGTTTTCAATGTCCTATTGCAAAGACACAACTGTTTGCTATTAAAATATGATTTCAATATTAACTTCTTAAACATGATCAATGGTACTCTGGCCAGCTGAATGTGTATGATCAACTTCAATTTTTTTTGTCCTCAGAATTTTCAAAAGTTTGTTTTTATATGTTTCAGGGACTTTTCCTCTAGATCTAACCAAAACCAGGTTGCAAGTTCAAGGTCAGCAGTTTGAAGCAAACTTTAAAAGTGTGAAATATAGAGGTATGCTACACGCTATGAGGGTTATAGCAACTGAAGAAGGATTTGGCGCTCTCTATTTTGGGTAGGTCTTTTTGTAAGTTCCTTTGTACCCTGTACATGTACTTTTCATTTCAATTTTACAAGAGTAAATTGTAAGTTTGCAATATATTCCTCTAGAAGTTGACATACCCTTGGCTTCTAAAGTGCACTTTGTACTGTACATGTATGTTGCACTTATGCACTGCACAGTACATGAATGAGAGGTACTTTAAAGTGCATATCTTCATGGAGGACTGCAGGGGTATGATGAACTAACATGTATAGGGATTTACTGTACGGCAATGTGCCTACCATCAAAGATAGGAATACTGTACATTATGTACATAATGAATTTGGAATGTCAATCGTCTTGACGAGCACCACAAAAGTGTCTGCCAAGTCAGGACTCAAAATTCATGCAGTTTACTGGCTTAATGCCATTTGTTTCCATATCTAACATAAGCCTATATTAATTCTTATTATTAACAAATATTTGTGATGGCCGCCACTGCTCCCATCAGCCGGCACAGCAGACATGTACAGTAGTAGTGTAGTACCTAGTAATACTTGTATTCTTGCATTGTTACCTGTGTTTGTTCATGGTGTATTTATGCAGTATTTGTACCTGTACTCATTTTGAACATACTGTAGTATAGGGACTAGCTCAAAGTTATGTAATGGTACCTGTGCTTACTGTAGAGCCTTGTACAGTACTCTTACTCCTACCAAAGGCAATTCTACTTGTACTCAGTCTCTTGTACTCATGCTCTTGTACTCATGCTCTTGTACTCATGCTCTTGTACTCATGCTCTTGTACTCATGCCCTTGTACTCATGCCCTTGTACTCATGCCCTTGTACTCATGCCCTTGTACTCATGCCCTTGTACTCATGCTCTTGGTCTCATGCTCTTGGTCTCATGCTCTTGTACTCATACTTTTGTACTCATGCTCTTGTACTCATACAACACGTCTGCTCTACAGTAACTGATATGTGTGCTATAATTCAGTCAGAGTTTAGCCAACTGCAGATTTTTTGAAAGTACTTGTATTTTTAAGCAAGTGGCTAAAACTGTGAAATTCTAGGCTTGCAAATGAAGTGTGCGAACTGTATTTGCTTAATTGAAGAATGCATAAAGTTTGCATTACAGAAATGTGGACCAGTCAGTCAAGTGGTTTGGCATAAAAATTTTGAAACTTAACTTTAAGTACAGTACCAACAGTATCGACTCTAGAAGTTTTATTGGTTTGTTTTTTTCTTAACTTCGGTACCTCACTCTATTCTTGCACCTACTTTACAATTTGCAAAGCTCTTAAACCCTGTATGTGTAAATAACATAAATTTGAAGTTACAGTCAAGTTGAATGATCTCGTACAAGTTTACAAAACATTTAGACATTCCCAGTCCCCATAAATGTTAACATTATTTTGGCACTTACGGCAGTCCATGAAGTTAGGAGCCATCTTGTGTAAAGGAAGATTTTCAGGGTAGCAGAGCGAGGTTCCCAACAACCAGGACAATGGCTCAAACCTAGCTACAGTACAAAGTTCCACCGCATTTGACCAAACAAACAAGCTATGAGACATGGACAAATTAAATGAAAAATTGGAAATTAGTGACGGACCTGGACAAAAAGAGTCGTACAAATGGAAGAGCAAATCCCAACATCTTACCTCATACATGTATGCATTACTGACAATCACTCACTTTTTGATACAGGCCTGTATTCCACAAATCATTAAGGATAAAAATAAATGGAATCATAAGAACCTATGCTTTCGGGACAAATTTCTGCAGTCCACTGGAGTGAGGCTAAAGCGCAAGTAGCAGATTGTCTAACCAAGAAAGGAGCTTCTTCGCTCAGACTCCCTGAGATTAATCAAAAAAGGAAACTACTAACCAGTTTCCTATCATCCTTCATAGAGTGAATATTGCCTTTGCCATGTTTTCTTGGACTTTACGTTTGTTTTTGCCTTTCGAAAGAAGAGGAATTGTTAACCTTGGCACTCTCTGCGTTCCATGGAGTGAGGAGGCCATTTTGTGATGATGCCATCTTGTTTTGTTTTAGTGAAGAACGCACGTGCGTAAGAAAGATTAAAAAAAAGTTAGACCAACTTTCAATACCTTTGGTTGCTAGTAGCAACCAAAGGTATTGAAAGTTGGTCTAACTTTTATTGAAGGAATTGCTGTAGCAACTTGCTACAGCAATTCCTTCTCAGTCTTGTAAACTAATTATTCGTGCAAGGTCTAGCTGACCAGTTGACAATGTCAAGCTAACCTTTGACATACCTGAATGTTTTACCTTCAAAAGACTGGGAACTTGTTTTGTTCAATACAGTCTATCAAGACCAAGGGGATTTGACCGACAGGACTTGCTAAAGTTTAGAATTTATTAACTTTCACTTCAGAGAATTCACTGGTGATCATATCTTTGACATTGTCATGGTACTGTAGTTGTTCATTACCGTACTTGCTACAAGCATCATTGTTGTGGTAGGCAGTGTTGTAGTGGTGATACTATGTCTATGTCCATGTGTGGACTCACACTTTTGTGAAATTTTTATTTAGATTCTGATTGTAAACTTTGATTTCTCAATGGTCAAGCTCCCAGTGATACTCCGTTTAGTCAGTGTATGTAGTATATGTATTAAAGGTGTTAGAATTTCATTGTTTTCTACCAAACGTGCAGTAAAAGCCAACTGCATGAGACCAATCATACTGTGTCAGTACTCTCACAGTAAAACTGTGGGCAAAATGGATGAGCTGTATTGTAATAGTACTTTGAAAAAAGTTTCCTTTAATCCAATTGTTGTACTGTTGCATTCGCTAAGTTGAAAAACTTTTTCACTTGTACTGTTACTCTGTATGTTGACCAGTTTCTACAATTTATATGCAATCACCTCAGTACATATCTAGAAGGGCTTTTAAGGTGACAGTATATTGCACTATTGCAGTCTAGACATATGATCACGCATGCATATGTGCGATGAATGCTTTAAACAAGAACAGTTCTTACTCAGTATTAATTAAAAAGTGATATTGAGTTCATTGCACTGAAGGTTCTGTATGCATATATACAGTATGTTTTAAAATGAGAAAAGTCTTTGGTTTCCTTCTGATTCGTACAGTATAGACTACATGAGGCTTCTTATGTTCTGACAGTACAGTACATACTGTTATGGATGCTATTAAATTAATGTGCATCATTTCTCTGTGTGTGGTTTGATATGGAGTAGACCATACTGTGAACAAAGGAAGGCAAACACCGTGAATATCACCTTTGCAATGATGATATTTTCTTATTAGTGGATAAATTCATGAGAAGAAAAATAAAATGATCATTTTGATGAAAATTTGTGATGAGAATCAATTTACACACATACTATACTGTCTATATGTGATAAGATATAGTGTGTACTGTAAAGTTAGAGTCCTCTATATGTGAT
>KN885119.1:39719-53980 GCA_000934455.1 Apostichopus parvimensis
GTGTGTATGTGATGCATTGGTTGTAAAATCTCTAACTTGAAAAGTACTGTACAGTAGATTGTTGTTTAACTCCATATTGGGGAAATGGATCCACCTAAGTGATTGTAAGAAGTCTTTTTTTTTTTCTGTGGTGGTCAAAGGTCATTTGAGTTCAACAGAGGTCAAAGTCTGAAAATCTTGTTAACATGTTTATTTTGAAAGAAAAGCCTATGAACTACATAGTAATCTACCTTTAATAGTGAATGCAAGCATCTTTTGTAAAATTCAAAGGTCATTTGAGGTCACCAGAGATCAAGGTCTGAAAACCATGTAAATTTGATAAACTTCAAAGCTAAGCTTGGTTGAACTTCATACAGTACTTTACATGTGGATCCAAGGCAGAGGTGACCTTTGATAATTTGTGAATTGAAATACGTATGACCGTAGAGAATCACGACACAGCTAATTAATGCATCTTTTTAACTTTGACTCAAAAGGGTCCAAAATAGAGTTTAGATTTCTTAAGTGCAGTACTTTATGTTCTTGCAAATTCACAAGCCTGGGCAGAACAAGGGCTCCATGAAAATGACCCTTCTGTGCAATTCATTACGATTACATGTGATCAGACTTTTGAAAAGTTCATGTAACACAATTTGGAAGCTGTTGTCCCACTTGTAGTACTGTGTTGTGATGTACAGTACTGTAGATAGCGGCCATCTTCATTCTCTAGTCTTGCAATGTCTTTAATACTCATAAATATTGTACTGTAGTCCCAAGTGATTTTGATCCAGATGGTGTTGTACCTCACAGTCTCTCACCATTTGCAAATATAATGAATTCATATGCTGCTTGAGGCTGTCATGGTATGCAGTACTGTATATGTTTTTTTTTATAATCTTCATTTCATGAAGATACTATACTTTAAACAGAAATGTGATCGTAGCATCTCTTGTAGCAGTTAAGAGTGATTTGTTGAAGGATAATAAAATGTTCTTTAAGGATGAACTAAGATTGATGATAGTGTTAGAGAAAGAACAAAAGGCAAGTTTTTGGAAACAGGCTGTAGCTTTCCTGTTTGATAACCTGCTATGTAGATTGTACAGTAATTAAAATCAATTTTGTAAAGTTTCTGGATTGTCTGAAGAAGCCATTGGGTTGTTAATCTCAACATTGTTTTCTCATGTGTGCTGTTCACACACTTGTACTGTGTGTACAGTATGTACAGTTTGTACACAAGCATGCAGATGCTTAAAAAATAGATCACTACATATATATTTATTGAAAGCTGCTTATTGCAACATAATATCCCATATAAACATTCCTCTCAGAAAGCCCTTTAATATTCATTTAATTCAGTCTTTTACTGATCAAGTGTTACCACAGCGATGAGGAGGAGGGTTGAAAGAGGTTCAACAGAGAAATGTATATAAAGTGATTGCAAGTGGAAGAGGGAAGAGAGATATAAGTATGAGATGGATCATTTTTAGGGTACCGCAACCCTCCCTTCCCCCTTCCTCCCCGAATATGCCACTTCAATCAGTTTAAAGCTGCTTCCATGGCCTTGTCTTCCCCTCTCAGAGAATGCAGTGTATTTAGGAAAGGTGACTCCGTACAGTAGTTTTAAATGCAAACTTTGAATAGAGAGACATGTTAGCATGTTAGCATTGGTATGTAAAGAACTGTTTCACTCTATTTAACAGTCAATTTTATCTCTTCTTGTACATTTCAGGTACGGATGCAGGCTCAAGGAGCTGGCTTCAGCTCTTCTGGCATGTTTCATTCCTTTGCAATAATCTTTCAAGAGGAAGGTCCAAGGGGTCTATGGAGGGTAAGATAACTATAGTGTTCATGGTAACATTGTGGTGCATAAAATCAACCGCAAATGCTCACATTTCTTGGTACCAAAGCTTTGCCTTCATCAAAACCTTTGCGGTCAAGTTGGCATACTGTATGTGTGTGTGTGTATGTGTGTGTATGTGATGCCCTAGCTTGTAAACACGGTATCTCAAGAAGGAAATATATGATTGATGTCATACTTGGTAGATATGTTGGTCAGGGTCAGTAGATGATCCCTGTTGTTTGTGGTGGAGCTATTATGCATATTAATGAGTGGGTGGTGCGTAACGTAAACTTCTTCAATTGTCAATATCGTTTCAACCGTATGTCCAATTAAGTTCATACTTGGTATGGTGATGTAAGTATATAGTATGTACATGTTCTTTGCAACACCAGCATGTACTTCATTAGTATTTATGAGTTGGTGGGGTTTAATGGCATACTTGGTAGATACATGCCTTATGATGAGTGGATGTGCCCTATTGGGTTGGTTGCCATTCTTAAATATATATGAGTGGGCAGGACTTACCATAAAGTTTTTTAAATGTCAATATCTCTGCAAAAGTATGTCCGGTTTAGTTTATACTTAGTATGGTGATGTAACAACATAGCAGGCACATGTTCTTTGCAACAACAATTAGGCCTACACTTTTTGGGATCATCTGGGCCCCAAAATTTCCAGGTACTTTTTTTGTCCTGGGTGGGCCCAAATTTTATTTCCATCTGAAATGCATTTGGGACACATTTTTTGGACCCAAACATGTGTTCCACTGGGACCCACATTTCTTGGGGTTCCATTTTTTGTGGGGGGGGAGGTCAAATATATTTTTGAGCCACTTTTTATTGCCAAATATTTTTGGGATCATTTATGTGCAAAATGTTATTGGGCCAAATTTTTTGGGGAAGGGCCAAAATTTTTAAACTTGCAATAAGTCCACAATTTAAATTGGATAGTATCCAAACTAGGAATACAATTGTTGGTTAATAGCTGGTACATGTAGGCCTAAATAGTTTGGGACCATCTGGGCCCCAAAATATTCTTGGTGCATCTTTAGGCTGGGTGGGCCCAATTAGATTTCACCTCAAATGCATTTTGGGACACTTTCTTTGGTTCCGAATTTGCGGGCCTTCACTTTTTGGGTTCAATTTTTGGGGGCATATTTATTTTTGAGTCAGTTTGTCTGGGCTAAATATATTTTGGTGCAATATTTTTAGATGAATATGTTAAGGCACAAAAATTTATGATACTATGTCACTAAATAGACTGTCAACATGATAACTGACTCCTGGTATCTCCCTTTGTTTATGTTGCAGCATTAGTCAATAGATAATCACCTTCATTTTGGTTTTCACAAGTTCATGAATATTACCATGTAAGGCTTACCACACTATGAATATGTTTAGATATCGGAACCACTTAACATTTTTATTTCCATGTTTTTCCGTTCATTAATCATGTTCCTCAGCTTAGAGAGGAATACTTTCAAATTAAAAGACATGACTGTCACAATTAATTAGCAGCTCAACTACTTGGTCAAATCTTCAGGGTAGGAACAGTTAAAGAATGTTGCAGGTTTCATTCAGAAGTTATAATCTATAACGTTGGTTGCCATTCCTTAGATTGAGGGAAACAATCACATAAACACTATGAAATGCTATAAAATTCATAAATCATAATTTATAATATTAGGACACTATGAAACACTATAAAACACTATGTCAGTCATAAGCAATTTGTCACACTGTGACACATTGTCATAAACACATGACAATACTGTATGTCAACCATGACAACGTATCAAACTATGTCAGTAACACAGTGAAACACTGTGGCTTATCCTTATACTGTGCCCTAGCATGCATACTGTAGTAAAGCTGTGACTAGTATCATATACTGTATGTACTGTAGGTGTAGGTTGGTACATTCATTGTGTACATCTATCCTTTTATCCCTAAAACATAAACACAGATTGATTTTAAAAAGTTCCTTTTGAATTTCTGATCATTTCGTGGGTTTTGTAAACACTTTACATGTGAGTCAAGTATTTCCAATAAACTATCCTGTCAAGTTTTGGAAGCGTGTCCCCTTTCAGCTATTTCTCTGTACTGAATCACCGACTAAATCTACAGTACAGTAGTTCTCTTCATATCCTTTTCTTGTTCATCTTTGTTTTTCAGGGAGTTGTACCAACTGCACACAGGGCAGCGATAGTAGCTGGTGTTGAGCTTCCAGTTTATGACTTCACCAAAAAACAGCTCATTCAAAGAAAGATTCTTGCCGACAACATTTATACTCATTTAGCGTAAGTTTTGGCAATTTTTAACATATACCGTTCAGTTTACCAGAGAAAAAAAGTTTGCATCCCAGGGGCGCAAGCTCCCGCAAAATTATGAGAAAGCTTGCGTCCCGATCGAACACCAATTGCGTCTATCGTATGACCAACTTTTACGAGTGTTAGTCGTAAAGATGCGATCATGTCACTGCATATTCTTTGTGACTTCTCTACACCATATATTTATATATATGTAGGGTAGATGGCCGAGTGCCCTAGCTTCAATTTGTAGATTTAGCATCCCTGGTTAAAACATTGCGTTCTACTGTACTGTAGAACAGCATTTGCCCACTGATGACAGGGTTTCCAACTAGCCATGTGGAATATTTTCTTCTTCACTATAACTTTCACATTGTTCGTCACCAGAAAAATAGTCCCACTAATTTTTCTTTGAAGGCAGGATGGAAACATTGGTTGAAACAAAGAACCAGAGAGATCCAAAAGAGATCTCACTGAACCTATATTTGCCTATATTAACCTACAGAGTTATACGGAGTTATACGTTAGCCGTACTGTATATTTCAACTCTACGACAGGATTAGGGGGAGATGTGGACAGGATTTTTTGTTGTTGTTGGCTTGAGTGAAATATCTCACAGAGTGCATTTCACTAACAGATTGTCCAGTGAGAACCTCTGGTCTAGTAATTCCTTCAACATATATATGCATCAGGCCTGATATGTGTAAAAACCACATGAGCAACAGGAGTGTCACAAGTAACAGGGATTCTCAGAAACAATTCTTGTCATGAGCTGAATAATTTCTTCTTTTTTGAACAGAGCAAGTTTCATGGCTGGACTTACAGGGGCCATTGCCTCCAATCCAGTGGATGTCATCAGGACGAGGCTGATGAATCAGAAAAACTTTAGGAGAAGCATCGATGAAATACCTGAAGTCATGCATTTTAAGTACAAGAATTCTTTTGACTGTTTAGTCAAGGTACAGTATATGAGCCGATGCTTAAATTTGTCAAAATTTCAGTCTTGTTGTTGGTTCACTTTTCTCTTTAAAGATGTCTTCTAATTTATTCCTACATCGTCATACACTGCAATGCTCCTATTAGCTGTGGTGTCGAACGGATGGGCAAACATAACAAATCTGAATTTAGGATTCTTTAAATTGTAAAACAGCAAATACTTGCTTCATGAAATGAAGCCATACCAAATGGAAGTTTGATGTTATCCAACGCACCCAAGTCTCATGTGAAGAGGGCACATGTGATTTGGCCTTTAGAGTGGACATGAAATCTTTAAATCAATAGCAAATAAAGAGATATGAAATTAAAATGTGTACAAAAAAAATGATCACCAAAAGCGATAGAAATCAAATAAATCTCTCACAACCAAACGTTACAAAGTCAAGAAACTAGCCCTGGGTCGAATCTACTCATGCACTACAGTTTTCAGGGGATATTTAATTAAGCGAAAAATAATAACAGTACCACTAGCCGAGGCACCCCTCCCCCCTCTTCTCCAAGAAATATAAAGTTGACCCCCTGCCAGTTTCATTCATGTGTCATTCAAGCAACAGGCAAATAGATGATATACTGGGTAAATTCTTGTCTATTAGCTGTATTTAAATGTTAGTAGACTTAGTAAGGAATATAGTATCACCAAATATGTTTATTTTACACAGTAACACTGTAGGTCTTACAGGATATAATGCCTTCTTTCTGCATAGACTATTAACCCAACGCAGACTACAGTAGATCACAGACACATATCTTTAATAAAACCGTTAAAAGTTCCTCGTAGTTGATATTAAAATTCATAGGAGAAATACATCCAATTATGGCATTATGAAAGCAGTTCAGTACGAAGGTTATCATGTCACGTTGTGTTGAAAATGGTAAAACTTCAATTGAAAAGTTGATGACTGGCAACGGCTTGATCAAATTTATAGTAAAAATCTTGCAGTTATTTTAAACAGCTTGGATACGAGGGAGGTCGATAGTAGTGAAATGGAAACTGAATAACTGTAGTCAACTAGCGACCTTCAATGGGAACCTCATTCATAGTATAATATATATCTTTCCATCACATTTATGCTTCCATGCCATCGATTTTGCTTCTGTTGTGTTCGGTAAAACAGTTTCGTACTATTGATTGTTGCCTTCTATTCTCTGTATTTGATAAAAGATTTAACATTTAGATGTTGATAACTGTGATATTGATGGACAGTTGGTTAATTTATCAATATAGTTCAATAAGTGTGATGATAAGGTTTGGCTTGGCATTTTGTAATAATTTCTTTCCTCACAATTTATGTTGTGGAGACACAATGTGCATATGTTCTCTTACAGGTTTCATAACTTAGTGTTATGACTGTATGGCTTTGTTAGCCTAAAGATGAATTTAAACAAAAATATGATGTGTGAAAGTGTGATAATAAAGGTATCATTCAATATAAAAAACATTGTAATTGATCAAAAATATGAGGCAATGAAAATGCAACATTTCTATGAATAGAAATGAAAACAGGTTGATTTGTTGTTGTAACAATTGTATGTACTGATCTGCCTGATAACTACTTTACATAATGTATTGTACATGGGCTAAAGCTTTCTAAGCTAGTTATGTATTATTACATGACACATGCAGTACTGCATAATATCCAACATTGTAGCATCCCTGTAACTCAGCTAATTGACATTTATGAAAGATCAAATAGAAAGAATGACTCTTCTCGTTTCTGCATCAAAAAGTTTGCCCTGTGATTAAGGTTTTACCAGTACTTTGACTGTGCCATAATAAGCCAACTTTTCGTTTAGATAAAAAAAACCAGATAAATTAGATATATTGTATCATCTACTTCGCAGGATTGATAATATAAGCTGGGTGTTGTTGCATCATTTTTACCCAGGCAACTGGTTGTTTGTATATATATGGCTAAAACAATGCAATGGCTTTATATATTTTCTTTGACCAAGTGGCTTCCATAAAAAGTAACAGCCTTTGGATGTTATTATCAAACTTCATTACTCCTGTAAGCGAGGCCGATTACGGTAAATGTAGAGTTCAAAAATACAAAAATATACTATGTACAACACTATAAATCGTGCGTAACATATATTTAATCAAAACTCCTACTTCGTGGCAAACAAGAAACTAGCCTTCTTTACAAGCGAGCCAGGGCTCACCGATAGCTAACATGCAACAGTGAACATAAAGATTTAAATATTGTTACAAAATAAAGGGCATCATTCCTATAACGTCTTAGCATTTCGGATATGCGAATGAGGTATAAAGGCTAAGGGTGAGAGTTAACTTCACGATTTAATACAGTTGTTTGTTATTTGTTAAAAATATAGTGGGCCATCAGTCTTTATTATAAGATGTTACACTCCCAAAGACTGCTTGCCGACAAATTTCTGAACAACTGAATGAAAAAAAAATGAAATATTGATTTTCTTTTCCAGCAGTCAAAGATGGGGTATGGCAGAAGAGACTTTGAGAGATCATCTCATGCGTACTAAGTTATCCTTAGAAATCTGAGAGAAAATGGGAAAGTGTCCCATAAGCTCAAACCTGGGGGAAGTAAATATTGTATGTTAGCATGACTTATAGTTAAAGCCTCAAATGAGTGCAGATTTTTGTTGATTTCAAAATGGTTTATTCACTTCTGTTGTAATAGGATGTTATTGACCTCCCCCTTTAAAAAACAAGAATGAAAAAAGCATATTTTCAACAACCATTTTAAAATTATTTTATAATTCATGTTTTCATCTTTCCTCATATAGACAATCCAGTATGAAGGTCCAATGGCGCTGTATAAAGGTTTTATTCCAACCTTCGTCAGGCTAACTCCTTGGAACATTATTGTATCCTTTTGTAACTGATGATTTATAGAAATTGTCTTGTTAGGGGTTGTTACAGTAATTTCAAAATAGTGTTGGATCATTTTTAAGCAACATTCATTTTATTTTATTTCAACCTTTCTACCAAACATAACCCAGCAAAAGTGTACAGAATCCTGAATGCTGCTTTATAGGAAAATTTAGTTTTAGATATAATTCTGCATTTTCTAATATTTCTTGACTTTTCTGTGAAATTTTGAAGGTGCAAATTACATGTCTCAAGCATCTACAGTCTGTAGTCTTAGTTGAAAGCCTTCGGAGTTTTAATATTAACATTTTTCACACAGATTTCATGGAAAATTACATCAAACAACAAAAAAGAAAAAAACTATGATATGAACTGACCTGAGGCATAGTTTTAATGAAAGGATGCTTGCTTTAAGACAGTTTCTTAACCTTTACCACTGCTTGCACCCCATAGCAGGTAAAACAATTCCCTAAAGCGTCACACCTCCTAGAGTGCTGCCTTATACCCCTATCGGTGTATGCATGCCAATAGGGGAAATAGCAGCATGCTTCTCTTGAGATACCATTAATCTTTCTCGAAAGATGTGAGTGGATTGTACTAACTTTGAACAACTTACATCCCTATGTTTGTACTGTATTGCACGTTTCCTGTGTAATAAATAAGATTCCATGGACATGTTTGTGACAATGTTAAACATTGGAGACCCTAGACAATATTAAGGGAAGCCTCGCGTATTTGAACATGAGAACATTGTCAGTGGAGAATATAATTTATTTATTGTAGCATCCGATATGTAATTTCTTGAAAATTGCGATACACGAGGTAAACAATTTTATCCGGGTACCTGGATACCCGACGGGTAACCGCTCTCGGGTACCCGGTTCCCGATTTTTAGACCCGTGTAAACACTAGTTCTTATCCTCCTGCAAAGCTGCGTACAAAACGGTGTGTAATTTTGTACTATTCCTGATGAGCTGCAGTTGGCAAGTATTGTATTAAAGGACTTTAGACATGTTGCACTGTTCCTTCGTAGCACCCAACTCCTTTAGCATTGTTATTCTGTCTGTAGGCCTGAAGTTAGCTGGACAATATCCTTACTTTCTTTTTGAAACTTTGTCTTGGAAATCTCTAAGATATAGTTTGAGTTCTAGCAAGTTTTAGTTACCATGGTTTATGGCCTAGCTTCTTGGCAACTGCATGTGATTTCTTGCCTTGATTTTCCAACTTTGCAGTTGCCATTAATTTCATGAATATTCTTGATTCTTTCTAGAAGGGCTGCACTAATTTGATTCAAAATTCATGCCCAATGTCTTATAGAAAAGTATACCAAGCAATACCCCATTTCATACATTATATAAACTATGAATATGTTGCTTGTGATAATAATATTATGTTGCATGTGGTAACGAACGGTGATATGCTTTGCTGTGCTACTTCTGAAGCATAAATGTTTATCACTTTACATACAACCTCTGCAGTTTAAATCGCTGTTTTAGCGTTACTTGGTAACTTGCCAAGGCTCTACCAGATATGACTTAAAACACTTTCATTATAGAATAATTAGTGCAAAGTTTTCATATTTCTGTCGTTAAGGCTGCACGCTAATGTATCTCTTCCCTTCTTCACATCATGCAGGATGGCGTATTTTGTTTCTGTAACGTTAACATATGAAGTAATCTAGTAGCATAGATACCATTTCCTGAAATCTTGAGATTCTGTTTGATATAAATAGTTACATGTTAAATCATATCTCTGACTAACATTATTTGCAGAGAAGAGGTTGCATTATTAATGGGGACTATTGTGTATTTGTGGCTAATGCACCGGTGGTGGTGAGCAAAACATCTAAATTTCTCCACCGGTTATCTGTTGTTACATGACTCCTACACAGGGAGCTGTACTTTGCTTTCCAGACCTCACATAACCAGGAGATGGAAATTAAAAGAGTAGCTATACTAATAAGATGTTTCATTGTTGACCCTTAACTGTATGTTCAGTTCTTTGTGACTTACGAACAGTTAAAGAGACTGCCTATATGAAGGTCATGACCTTTTGCTTGTTTACATTCGAGATGAAGAGAATGGTGCCTTGGGTCAGAGGTCACAACAAGAGATGGAACGGATGGCTGCGTAAAGAAGATGGAAAAGAGACCGTCAACAGGGAACCAGGAGCATTCAGTACTTGAGATGGCAATATACCTACATCAGTGTGTAAATGTATGAACTTGATACATACCAAAGAAATAACCAAGAATAAGGCAAACTACATGATACTAAACAAATTCACATTTTCCCATAGTTCTGCTACATTTTGCGAACCATATTTTTATACATACTGTAGGAACAGTCAATACCTGTTACAGTATACACAAATTAAGCTTAGAAATTCATTCCTACCAGCTTCAACACTACCCATCCTTAACCAATCTCACACCACTTCTCCTAACCCCACCCATGGCCCCATCCCAGCATGAAAATAAACAAACACAAAAGAACACAAATTCACTGCAATTTTTCTTAAATTATCCACCATTTTCTTTTGGTACATGCATATTAATCACTTGCGGTAATGTCAATGCAAACCATCATTGTTCAAAGGTGTTATTACTGTGGGGAGTTTTCTTGTATGATAAGTAGAGGATATGTACCGTATTCTTATGTGGGATAACATGCCCTCTCTTAACTCCCAAATAATCACAGTATATTTGTGTGAAATTGAACAGCAAAGACCTGTGCAGATCAAGGAGCTAGTTGCTACGGATATAGGATATATCATCCAGGGATGCACTAGTGCCGGGTATACTGATCGCCGTCCTGGGGGAGGGGAGTATTTCGATTTTTGAAGGTGCTCAGATGCCAAATGCTGGCACTTGTGTAGCTTTTTAAGTACATACACAAGTACTGGTGTTGCTAACAATTTACATTTTAAAATTTTTTTTAGTGAAATATATTACATAGCTGGTAAAAGTTATCGGTCTGTTTCAAAGAGATTTTACAAGGGACCGATTGAGAGCCGTAAGTAAAGTTTCTCGCATGCGTAACTGATGCATTATTAGTCTGTATAATTTTGGCATAGGCTAGGCCCAATTTATGTTGAATATATTGTTAGGAATGTTGGGATATTAGATGAAAATAGTGCTGGGCGGGATTCATGATTTTAAAGACAGTGCTGGGTGGTAATTTTCAGTGCTGGGTGGGGCCGCCCAGCGTGGGCACATCCCTGGTCATCAGTTATCTCCATTGATACTGGTGACATGTCATAGAGTCATCCTAGACGTAATCTGGTTCATCATCTCTATGGTTATGCAAGCTCCATTCCAGTTCAGAGAAAAGAGAAATGAATCTTCAGGTCATATCTCATCCGTCACAAGGAAAACTGCCGAAGGTGACAATTGAATTTGAAAAATGTTAGCAGCTTTATAAGATTTAATGTTGTGTTCAAACATGATATTTGATTTTGTCTGGTAACCGGTTAATTCTAGGAGCTGTACCCGTACAACAAATGATTACTGATGCACATTGTATGTAAACATGGAGAGAAAAAAACTCTCACAAATTGAATGGAATATTGGGATGCTAGATAAATACTTGGTTACCAGTCATAGTGTACAGTTTGTCTACATACTGTTAACCTGATATCAGGTATGTTGAATGGAGTAATTGACTTGGTCATATATGCATGAGACAGTAAGCGGTTACTTTTATCTAAATTCGATTGATTATGGTATATCTAATGCATTTTGTCAACAGTATTAAACATTAAATCAGCCGTAGAAATGGCCTGCCAATGTTTCTACTGTAGGACGAACATACAGGCCAAGAGGCTTACTTGAGGCAGAATTTGAGTCGGATATGATTTAGTCAGAGAAGAAAGGGAAATCCATTGCTGATGAGGGTTTCCAGATATTCATCTCTATAGAATGCTATTCCTCCAAAGTGCTCCTTTGAAGCTGCAGAGATGATGACATCTGCTCCTCAGTGAAGGTCATAATGTTAATATGTTTTGTTAGTTCTAATAACTCGAGACATGCAGGTTCTTTAAGATTCATATAAACAGGAGGGCACACTTGGATGACATTTGACACCATTCGTCCTTGAAACAATCGTAATGTATTTGTCAACGTATCATTTAAGTCCATAAAAGTGTTACGTTTGTGTAAGGAACTGAGGAACTGACCAAATGGTCTGTGTGTTGGACTAAAGTAGTCCAGCCACTTTGAATGATGAGCATCAGCAAGTTATTTCTCAAAAGTTAAAATGGTTAGAGAACAATAAGATAACAGTGTGTTTTAACGGTCTACAACATACCAAGTTTAATGTTGTGATTGGAATCATTCTTTAATGTCCTGCCTGCAGGAACTAACGATCTGACAAGCTTTAACTCGAGATGAAAGCAATGTTATGATACCATTATCTTTATGTGATATCAATAATTTGCAGTTATGGTAACAATGAAATTGCTATCTAGAAACAACCAATATGTTTGAAATTTTATTTTAAGGATCAGGAATATAAATTTTGGAATCTGGTCCAGTCAGAATGCACTATATTAGCCAGACTAAACAACGTTCCTTCCAAATCGTAATAAAAACGGAAACAAGGGTGAAAAGTTCCTTTTTAGCAGCATGATATTTGTTGTAACCTGAAAAAGTGTATAGGTTTATATGAAACTACTAGGATTGAATGCATTAACATGTGGCATATATGGTCACATTTGCCAGGATTTGGCAATACCATGCAGATACATAATACTGCTTTTAAGGTACGCAGCATGCATATACTACACATGTTTACTGTATCAATTGGCAATTTGCAAGCATTGGTAAGCCTGTTTTGAAAAAGAACTCTGTGTACATTTAAAGACTATTGTACCTCACTTGTAGAAACTTGACCTCCCCTGCCCCCCAACCAAAATAAACCATTGTTCTGATTTTTCAGCTACAAATAATGAGAAGGACAATGCAAACTTGTTTGTCAGTTGTACTAAGGTTGTGTGGCAGACTTGCCATTGAATGCAAGCCATATACTGTACAATTTGTGAACTACAAATAGTGTCCTTCTTTGTTTAGTATCGTTAAAAAGGCTCAAATACATATGATAACAGCCCCAAGAAACCTTGTCCTAATGGTTGACTGTGTCATACCAATCCAGTGTGACAGGTATCAGATGAACCATAGCAAGGAAAATGAACGGTGGCTATGTGGTAATAGCTATGACAAAGTGGATGACCTCCTTCTCATAAGGGAAGAAAATAGCCATGAAATGTTAGGTTACCTACAATACATTCAACAGTTGGCTAAAACAAATGATATTGGATGTTAAGGAAGAAGTTTGGCTGTCAAAATCCACTAGGTTAATTTGACTGAATAGAATATAGCTGGCTTCATTTATCACCATATCTTTTGCCCTTAGGAAATCTGGCACAATAGTCACCCAAGCTAGGTGACATCAGTGCCCCTCTTTATCTCCCACTCTGGCAGCGGACCTTCACAGTCAATTATGTGATTATCTCCTTGCTGACCACAAGATCAAATCTCCAGCTATATCACCTTGGATCTATTGTGCGGGAATCTATGAAGTGCAAATAAATTGTGAAGCTTAATTGTGCAAATATGGGTGCTCTTACAATAGATCCGGATCAGATACGGGATCACGGCTGCAGGCAGTGTAAACGCAGTTCAGACCCGGATCCGATCCTCCTATTTTGATACTGGCAGAGACCAGGATCTGGTCCGGACGTCGAGATCAATTTTGCAATGTAAACGCATGAACAGTGACCCGAGATATCCGGTGACCTCATTACATCATATGCATTCTCACGTGAAATTCCAGTCCTGTATCATGCTTGTGCTAATTCCGACGTTGATTGAGTGCGTGTGGGCCGTACATAGCGTAGTATTGTCACCCCAAGGCTTATACACCATGACAACAAAAGTGTACGTACTACGCAGTCCGCGGCTGCGCATGACACATTTCCAAATCAGTCCCTAACTGACCTCTAAGGATCTTGATGCTTTGTAGCGGAATGTACACACAGGCCAAACCGAATGTGAAATCGTGAAGACAGTAGGCGGATCAAGTTAGCTAGGCCAGCCAGGGTGGAAAATTGTTGAAATATTGTATAAAATATGTTTGGACTCGACTGCTTAGGCCATATATGGTGGGGTTGGACTTGATTAGTATAAGGCGGGAAATACGCTATGACAAGGCATGCAGTAAGTATCGCACAATATCTGATATAAGAGAATGGCTGAATTTATCTTTAATTGAAAGTGACGTGTGCCAACTATT
>KN885119.1:68431-84315 GCA_000934455.1 Apostichopus parvimensis
ATATAAACGATTGGTGTCTTTACACAGTAAAAAACAAAAACCACAAACAGCAACATTCACTTGAGCTTAAAATGACTGACTCTTCTAACTCATTGGGGTTAATTGCATTCAAAATTTTGCAATTTTATGATAGGCAAACATAAAGAAGGTGGTACATGTAAACAAAAGTCTAGTATACCCATAGATATCGTTTTACATAGCCAGTGGTATTTTGAGAGAGTTGTCAGAGCTGGTAAATATTGGGTCTCCATGCAAGCAAAAAACCTTTGACTACCATACCATTTACTGTACTCGATCATGTTACAGTACTTATATTATGCATCTCTTCGACTGGTGTGTACCGTTCAATGAACACAATTAGTATATATACAAATTAAATAACTATCAATAGAGTTTGAAAATCAATTGTGAACAAGAATAACATTTTTCTGCATTGTACTGAATTCACAATTTTATTCATATAGTCATTTATATCTACAGTGTTCCTGTTGTGTTGATTTCTTTCTTTCTCCAAACAATACTGATCAGAATCAGCTTTCCAATAAAAAGATTATGTTATACATAACTTAAACAGGGCCCTCTGTTTCAATCACTTTCAATCAGATTGGGAACCTCAGCAATGTAACTAATATTCTTTGCATCAGTGAAATCCATGCACACACAAACAGCAACCAAATCATACACAGAAATAAAATATCTTTGGTTGGGTGGTGCAACGTCAACATTAATATGTGTTAATTTATTGTTGGATACATCATCCTTCGTCAGAGAAATTGGCAGTTTTTCCACGTTACACACAAGCGCTACATATCTGCTTCTGCATAAACAAAACTTCTGCTTTACATCGTGACTCACAGCAAAGAAGTCTTTAGATTGTTCTTTGCCAAACAACTTCTGTCATCCACCCCTACTCCCCCCCTCCCCCCTCCCCCAATAAATAAATAATAGAACGGCAACCTAAGTGTAATTGTTCTTCCTTCTGAGCACTGAACACGAGCCCTTCAATCTAATTATTCAGGTAACTCTTGCTGAGAGTGAAGTTAAGAAAAGGTTCACTGTATTATGAGAAATATACATGGAAAGTCCATTGTGATTGCGGTACACTCCGCACAATGACATCACACAGTGACCTGTACGTTCATGATATTTTTGCACCACGTTTCTGGTCAGTTCGAATCTGCTACTGTAACTTTGACATCAAATTTCTCTAAATTAATGTCTCTTTGGACTAAACAGGATCTACGGTATTGTTTGTGTCCTATTTACTACTAAAATACTTTAGACTAGTATGATCTAGCCAAAAAAAAAGATTTTTTTTTCCGCCTCCAGCTATGCATTTTAAGGGCAGTTCCATGCTCATAACTTTAAAGAAGCTTAATTGTATACCCTGCCAATGTAATGTTGGTGGACTAGGCTACAGGGCTAAGCCTAGGTATGGACCAAGGCAGTAATAGTAATACAAATAAGATATAGCCTAGGCCTATTCACAATATTACCCTACTAAAAAGTACTAGGTTTTCTGTAGGTTTTCTGGTTTTCTTTTTGTTCATGGTGGGAAAAACATCCAGTTCCATCATAACTGAAGTAAAAAAAGTCATTTTAACAACCTTTCAGCTCCATTTCCTTCATTGATTCCTTCTGTTGGGAGTTGAGTGGCACCAACGTACGTTAGTAGTATTCAGACTAGTCGTAGAACTAGTACTAGCTGGGCTAACGGCAACACTAACAAGTAACATGAGTAGTGTCACTAATATTGGGCCTACGTAAGGCATCTCATCACCATTGTCTAAATCGTCTAACTGAGATGAGCTTAGTCGCCACCGTGTGGTTCGTGGCATACATTTAAACAGGTTGCTTGTCCTGAAATAATCTCTATATTTAGAAGGCATTGTAGGTGTTAACTATGCTATGGACTTTAGCCGGCGTCCCTTGGGACTGTGTTATTATTCCCCGACGGCCTTCCATAGTATTCCGTATTGCAGCCATGTTGTGGAGAAGGAATCCCTGTGTGAACCATGTGCTCACTGTGTGTGTGTGTACTGATATGAAAGCAACGTAGCGGTCGTAGACAGCCATCAAAGTAAGTAAACCTACGAAATTTACATGGTAGCAGAGCGAAATAATTACGACGAAAGAAAATGGCACAATTGTACAAAATTCCGCCAAAGCTGGGCGAAGATGTAGGATATGACCGATGGAAAAACGAGGTCAAAATGTGGCAATTAGTTACCGAACTGGATACTTAAAAGCAGGCCATCGCAATTGCACTCACGCTAACCGGAAAAGCTAGGGAAACGGCCCTCAAAATAAAAGCGGAAACCCTCAATAAAGACGACGGAGTTGATAGTTTGCTTAAAGAATTGGATTCTATATTCAAAAAGGACGCGATAGATAGTGCGTACGAAGCGTACAGAGCGTTTGAATCCTTCAAGCAAAGTGAGTACGATCCAATTACATCATACATAGTACAACAGATCGGCAAATGGCCCGGGCCTCACAGCATGCACAGATATAACATTCAACAACATGAAATGGCGACAGACAGTCAATATCCAGTAAGTTTGGAAGGTAGGCCGAGGCTCAGTAGTACCCCTGGTAATGGTAACGACATGTACCAGGTCAGGCCTAACACTAACAGCAATGCAAACATAGTAGGCCAGTCAATATACTGATTGACCCACCACAAATTGCAACAGAAGGTTTTTCATCAGATTTGAAATTGGATATGTGTCTAAAATAACATATTAAAAGTCTAGAAAAATCTACGCAGGCAAAAGGCAAAATTTCAAGATGGCCCCCAAAAATCCAAATTTCGAACCGATTGGACGGTACATTCCTGTACAAACATCCAAAATGGCCGCCAAAAATCCAAAATGGCCGATCACAGACTCTCATTTTCATGAAATTTTCCCTTCTAGTAAGTGCTTTTTGCCGGTTTTGAACTGAAAATCATGGGTTTCAGCATTGCAAAAGCCAATGAAATGCATTTCAAATCGATCGGTCGTTATCTACCTGTACCAAACTCCAAAATGGCAGCGAAAAAAAAAAAAACAAGTTGAATACAACATTCAATTTCACCATATCTTTTGATCTGGTCAGTCTATTTTTTGAAAATTTTGAACAGCAAGTCGCATGGTTTTGAACACCGCCAAAGCCAAAACTTAGCCAATGGAAATCATTTCAAATGGTTCAGTTCGTATCATAATATGTAAGAATACAAAATGGCAGCCGAAAATCCAAAATGGCCTATTACCAACACACATTCCCATGACATCTTCCCATCTAAATAGTTGGCCTATTTTTGGGAATTTGGCCAGCTTTTCATGTGCCTTCGTACCTATACATATGTTAAGAAATGGCTGCCAAAATTTGAAATGACTAATGCATTGCACAGGCACCAATTTACCTTCCACTGCTTTCCATCCGAAGGAGGCAAGTTCTCTGGTCGAACACAACTAGCACTTGTAGCCACCTTCTGTTGAAAGCGTTCCAGTGTCAGTTTGTCCAATGTGTCGCCTGCTGAGCCTTTATACAGAGACACCAAAGCCGATTCGCCTGCCTTCGACGTATCTTCCAATGTAGATCTTCCATCCCGGAATACATTAGCCTGTGCTCTGAAGCAGATGCCAGTACGGATGTGTTTCAGAGCGAGTCCTTTTCCAAGGCCGAACAACCGAGACGTCGTGTCACAACCAAGGATGGCATGTGTGAACAAGATATTCTGGCAGACTTCTTCTCCCAAAACCTTCTGAACATGCTTGATGTTCCAGCATCGTGACTGCTTCTTTGTTCCAGTCTTCCCTTCTGGTCTGAAGAAGATATCTAAATAATCCTCCGTAGTATGGAAACAGAGGAGTACAAGGAGGTCCGTGTCGTCACCTCTAACGATAGTTAGTTTTATGATTTCCTGTAGACTCTATGGCCGTCTGTACTATGAGTACATCAGCTTCTCCTTTAGCATGGTGTGTTTTACATCCCATCTGCTCTAGATGTACACTCAGTAGCCGGATGAAACTCTGTTTGTTGTCTTTGTTGGACAGGAACTCCTCTTTCTTGGATTTCATAGCATTTCCCCAGAAAAATCTACTTTCGGTCCCTCTCGTCCACTTGTTCTGCATTGATGAGCCCCGTCTTTTGTTGACATATCATTCTCATACCCATCGAACACAATGACTGCCTTCCCATACTTGCGTGTCACATAGTTGGTGTATCGCTCACATTTGCCACCATATGTTGAGCCACTCTGCCAAGGAATCCTATGTAATAGGGATCCACCATCCAGGACGTACTGGCTTTGACCAACAGGTTCAGTCATATCGTCTTGCATCAGACTCCAGATAGCATCTGCAAGTGCTGGTGTGTTAGCAGGCCTCAATACTTGTTTGCCTTCAAACAATTCTGGTGGATAGCTGCATAGCTCAAACTTGAAAATATCTTGCAGCTGATCGTTCCTTGTTCCCATCGTGACAAGTCGTTGGAATAGAAGTTGTGGATCGATGTTCACCGTATCATGGTTGATTTTGATGACTGGTGTGTTGAGTGTCACCGCCTGGTCCTTCTTCCTGAAAGTGTGTTCCAGAACACTTTTCCCAACCATGGAATCCAGAATGCCTTTTCCTACATCCTTCGCTGTGTCTACGTTTACCCTGCCGTCTGCATTGATACCTGTAGCAATGCTCCGCAAGCTCTGGGCATCACTAAGCGGATTCCGTGTTTCCAGGAACTCGACCAACTCGCAGATATCTGCCATGTCTCTTTCTTGTCTGGCATTTGTAGTGTCTTTATGTTGCTCATATGTGGTATAGTTTATACCGGTCAGCTGCTGCATTGCATTGTTAACCTCGAAGCAATGAGGATATGCCATCAACCAGATCAGTTGCTGGGTTTCCGTCATCCCACGGCCTCGTGTCAACCCTCCCGTTGTTTTCATGCTGCGCATCAGAACTTGTTGGATGACCAGATCAGCCGAGAGGCCAGCCCATAGACGATCCGATCTGCGTACCACGTGTAGTCATCCACAGAAATGTTGGAAGATCTCTGGCGCTGTCTCGGGGAGCTTGACAAGGTATTGCAAATATACAGCAAGAGATTTTGTGAAGAGGTTATGTCCTAAAGCAGCAAGTTAGGGGAGCATCTCAACCATGGCCTGAATGTGGAGGTCCCATATGCCTAATCGCTCACCTTTGAGGAACTTGCGTAGGATTTGCACCATCTCCATGAACTGAAGCCAAAGTCTGTCTGTACGTGAGTTCTTCATGGACCTTTTCTTGGCCTCAAGTTGTCCTTGAATCCTGGTGAAGGCTTCTGTTCATGCACTTGACTGAAGGTTGTCTTACCTGACAACAGCTCATCGAACAAGATGTCCACAGCTTCGAGATCTGCTTTGCACTCTACTGGTATATCCCCATCAACAATAAAATCTCCTCTGTTTGCGCTATTGCTCTTAGCTTCGATACAGGGCGGCTCGACACTGAATACGTCCGAGACAATCATGACATTGAGAGCTGAATCCACCAGTAAGCATGTGGTTGACAGTGTTACTGGCATAGATTGTTTCAATGCAGCCGATAAAGCTCATCTTAGTATGAAAGCCTCCTAATCTCAAAACAATGGAGTTCAGCCCGCGGGCTGTTTTCTGGTTGGCTCCTGATCACTTGCAAGGCCTTCCAGCACAATGGGGTGGTCGAATGTTATGATGGGTGTCACGCCATACCGTTGAGCACGCTGGCCAATGAAATGAAGGGTCGAACTCATGCAAGACATGTTTCCTGGGTCCATATCTATCATAGGCAGGAAGACAACGGAGGATTGGCCTGGGTGGTCACCTTTGTGTATCATTTGCATGAACCCAGACCATGCTGGCCTCAGAGAACGCACTGAGAAGGATAGTTACCATAGATCGTCGATCCGTGATGTGAGGTCATCTTTCTCGATGATTTGCAGCTTTTCATAGCAGTGAGTTTGGAGTCCATCGAACACTGGCATGAAGGGCACTATTTTTACAGTACTGACTGCGTGGAATATGTTGATTCCTCTTGATTTGTGGTGTGATGGCAGCAATCATCCCCATGCCATGGAAGGTACCCATCCCATCTATGGTTCTAACGTTATGGTCAACGATATCTGCGGCATAATGCACAAAATGTCCTGCTGTCAAGTTAGGGATGTCTGTCCCATCGGTAATTGCAGCATTCCGTCCAAATATATTATATATTTTTTTATTGAAACCGATCTGGGATTGTGTATATGTGGAGGGAGGGGGATTTTTCTTTGGGGCATAGCTGAGGGCCCATAATAGCCTCCGAGCGGGGAGCCTTAATTATTCATGACTCATCCAGCTGGGCTAGTAATCCAACCATAGGTTCCAAAACTGACAATCGAATTTAGACTCATGATCTGGTCTATTTTTCAAGTGTCTCCCCAATGCGAAATGCCCTGAATGGGGGGGGTGGGAGGGGGGGGAGTGGCAATGCATGACGGCAATGCATGAGCATTTAAGCCCGGTTCTCTATTCCATCCCCAGAATCCATTTGAGGGTTATCACAATTCCTAGATTTGAATAAACGAGACATTCCCCCCCCCCCCCCCCCCCACAAATCGGTAGTTGACTCAAATTCTGGGAGCCATATTGGCCCACAACTCACAAAAATGACAGTTGACTTTTCAATTCTGGTATGAGTGTCTTCTCTTGTGTCGAAAACCCCCATTTCCGATTCGAAATTGTGCAAAACGGATGAATAACAGTCAAATTATGGCAGAAATAAGAACTTCATATCCGCCATTTTGAATTTTTGGCGGCCATCTTGAATTTTCACCTTTCGCCTGCATAGATTTTTCTAGACTTTTTATATGTTATTCTAGGGACTTTTCTGATACCGAAATCGAAGAGAAACCTTCTGTTGCAATTTGTGGTGGGTTGACCCCCAAATCGTGGATAGATTGACTGGCCTATTGTTAATACTATTATGTATACCACCTTATCCCCGATTAAAGTTGCAATGCATCAAATTATGGAAAGGCAAAACATAAATTATAAAACAACATAATTAATGTTAATGTAAGTTTATTTGTGTCTCCTTTCTTTTGAATTTTGAGTCAATGAAGATTCGCAAAATATATTAATATTAATTCCTCAAATATTTATATACGATGAATTTCTATAAGAAATGCAATACTGATGTCAAAATTTTGAGGACATATGTTTCACATTACCATCGTCACATGCTGAAGCTCTGATTGCTTGACATCAACTGTGAAGTATATACAGGGAATACCAAGACCTTGTTCAGAACTTTTGCACAAGGAAACAAAATCACTTGAACAGCTTTTACTACGGAACAAGAATTGAACAAAAGTTGACTTAATTATAGGTCACGTGCTATGATTTTAATAAGGCAAATGGACCCTTTACCTGTCTCCTAAAAACTTAATCAAAGCCTCTCTCGCAATAACCTTTATGTTACGACAAAAGCCAGCCCTGTAGCAGCAGCTACTTTTCTTTGAACTAGATAGGAAGGTGCTAAAAGATCTATGTTCACATTTTTTTGTTGATAAGAATGACATATTACCAAATTTATTTTTTAGTTTAATTATTTAATTATTGGTCATTAATTTATATTCTGAATTCAATTACCAATATATTTTACCACTTTGCACTGGCAAACCGAGCATCTTCAACCATTAAATCTAGGCAACGCTATGCAAGACAATAATGAGGTTACCAACGATACCATTAATGGTTTATTCATTAACTCCTCCTTTGACGTCACATTATTGTGCAAACTATTTTAACTCAAATACAAAGTGGTAATTGTGGCTTATGAAAGTCACAAGAAAGATTAATTTGAAAAGATTCTGAACTAACAGTTAAAGAAAAGACCGAAGTGTAGTTTAACACGAAACTCCGACCCCGAATGAACTTTTACATACATGACAATAATTATGATCACGATTGCATACATCCACATGTCTGTTAGTGGACGAAGAAGCATTTCCAAAGAATTAACTAGACCAACACCTAAATGACCTTGCACATAAACTTCCTGAACACCTCTATATGTCTCTTCATCACATGTCATCTTTGTCCAAGTTTCATTGAAGTTGTACAAGCAGGTTTTCTTCAATTGTGGACAGAGAGATGGATTGAAATGAAACTTTCCTTCATAAACAGCTACAATCACATTCATGATGTGCATCGTCCAAGCCAGAGATATGCTTCTACTACTGCAAAGCTGTATTACTAAGCAGCCTCTCTCAATTTTCACCTCCTCCAGGTATTTTGGCATGTTTATACCAATCTAGGAAAGGAATGAAACAATTAAAGTATTAAATAGTGTGTTAACGAACTATAGGATGAAAAAGAGGTTTAATCGTTTTTTTTTTCAGTCTACTAGTATGTACCAAATATTTTTGAAAACCTTTTCTTTATCAGTTCCGGTTGTAGGAAAGGAATTAATTGCATTAGCCTGTCTTTTATAGCAAGTGCAATACCAGGCTGCGTTGGCAGCCAATAAAGGATCACGATTCTTCACGGTGGTTTTCCTCTGATTATTTCCGAAGAACAAGAAATGGAGACTTCAGTACACACAACCTGTGTTCATGAACTTTCATCATAGGCGAAGGTCAAATGTGTAAAAGTGCAGTACACGATAGTCGCTTGGGGCAAAATGAGTCAATAGTCTTTGTTACTTATGCAGGCGTCACACTGTCCCGAAATTTACACCAGATGGCCATACGAATATGGAATTTTGAATTTCGCGCGAAGATGGCCCCGAACATGGTCAACAGCCAATCAACAGCCGAAGCAAGTACGATGCCAAGTACGATGGCACCCGAACCACACACGAAGGCAACACGAAGAAGTGCATTTCTATTAAGTAGTTTACCCACAGGACACACGAGTGCCACACGAAGGCCACACGATGGCTACACGACGACGTATTGATAAGTACATTGTCGAATGCTAGAAAGGCAAATGGCAAGAAATGACAAAGTGAAATAAAATAATGCTTTGTTATTGTAAGAGGAGGTACTGAGCCTGTTAGAGTTGTTCATCATGTTCTCTGAGGTGCATCAAAAGAAGCAATGCTGCTGCCTTCTTTTTCCTGGTTGTCTCATCACCAAAGTGTGCCATTTTGCAGGAACTGAATTGTGGTTAATTGTGATTGTGATTGTAGCGTTGGGAGTTTACACACGCCTCTGATCTGAAGAGTTGCTCAGGACTGACTGAGAAAGATCAAATCAAATAAAGGAGTTTACCCCTGATCGACCTCGCAAGAGGTCCTACGGGGGATAATATATTACTTTTGTAGAATAGACACTTTTTTTTCTAGGGAAAGTTGTCTATTATGCAATCAGGGAGATGCTGAGAAGTGAAGTATTGTTCAATTAACATTGTAAAGAAGCCATAAATAAACAGGAGGTCGGAACTGAAGAGCCAATTAGGTAGGGATTACTAAAGGGGGAGGAATTTCTAAGTAGGTGGGATTTTAAGACAGAGCGGGTTCTATTATTTGGGTCGGAAGTGGTTGCTACTTAGTTGGAGTTTTTGAATTGTACTTAGTGTATAAGTACGCCTGGAATTTGGAGGCTAGACCCACTTAGGAAATGGATTTTCTATTTTCTATAGGGATGAGGCTTTAAAGTAAGAAGTTTGAATACAGAGATGTGGTGATTATAACGGAAGTAAGTTAATGCTACATTGTGTTTCAATAGGAGTTTATTGATCAATGGATCATTCTCTAAGTTGTTTTTGTATAGTTTGGTATTAAATTCTACGAGTAGGGTGAACAAGGATTTTGTGTTTCCTGCGAGGAGAACGTGAGAGGTAGCTATATAAGAAGGGGACTGAGAAAGATGCTCTGAGGTAGGCCTTTATATGTCCACGTTACCATGACACATGGGAAACGCTTGAGGTTCTCAAATTCGGCTGTCTTCGCCGACACCGTGGTCCCATCTCGATGTCATCGTACTATAAACGATGGTTACACGACGGCATTGCGAGGTCTTCACGTAGTCGTGTTGTCTTCATAAGACAATCGGGCAGCTTCTTGTTTCCTTCGTATTGTCTTCGTGAGGCGAAAATGCCCGATGGCACCGATGATCACACGAAGTAAAAACGAAGGTGACACGATTTGATAAGATGCCCTCACGATGGCCTTACGAAGGCAAAATGGACACACGAATTCAACACGAAAATGAACCTTCGCAAGGTCTTCCGGCAATTTTTTGGCATGCCAAAGATTTTGCCACCGCTCACGAAGTTGCTGCCGGAGCCTGAAAAACTCCACCGGCGGTCATACGATGGCTTAAGATGCCCTCACGAATGGCCCGATGTTTTTTACGATCAGAGCCGAATTTGAACATTTTCTTTATCGTGTGTCCATCTGGTGTCAACTTCGGGACAGTGTGACGCCAGCATTATTAAGCACTTCAAAACCAAAAGGTATGGTATCGGTTCAAGATTGTTTTTGTTCTTGTCATTTTACGGTACATGAAGGTAGGAGCACTGAAAGATCTCTGTCAAAGCGGTTTCCTTGCAAAGTCCTGTCAATTCTGGCTGACACCCCAGTAAATTAATTGTTCAATTTCCTAACATGTCCAAACTGGTCCCACTTTACCAATAATCAGTGGACTATCAGCTAATGCAATTCCATGTGAATTAAACATTAATCTAAACAATAAAACTTACTTGAATTACATCTATGAATGATTGCAAGGAGGTTGCAATAGTGAATGCAGTGTTATGCACCCTTCAATGTTGAACTAATCCCTAAAACAACATAGTGACAAGAGAAAATACCAAGTACTTCATTTCATCTGCAAGAAAAGATTTGTGAAATTAGTGTAGATTTGATACAGTAAAATAACATTCACTGAAGTTTCTTCCCCCCCCCCCCTTCTGAGATCACCGATGTATCTCACTGCTCTATGACTACAATTTTAACAAAGACTGACACTTACTGAAGGCCATGGTCACACTCTGTTTGTCCAACAGATGTGTAATTTCACAATTCAATTCACTTTTATGATTTAGAAAACAGGAAAGCAGCTTGATTGACCCTCTTATTGTACATATTTCAGGCTTCCTGATATTTTGAAATGTACTGCACTCCTCTCTTACCTGTCTCAATGCTACTATTGCAACTTTCCATTTACCTAGCTGACCTATTAACTGGCAACATTTTAGAACTTCACTCCCATTGACCCTCCTCTGGTTACATCCATCACCTCTCCCTCCTAAATTCATAAAGTAAAGAAGCGTTATTCTATCTACAAATTCCTTGGAATTACACTTTTTCACTGTTTTCAGTTGTGTTTTGCATCTCATCAACGTGAAGACAGGTAAGTATCTTTGCATGTAAATACCAAAACTAGTGAGGTTTAGTTTTTGTTGTTGTTACAATCAATATTTTGGATATTGTATCAGAAGGTGAAAGCAATATAGGAATCACATATGATGAGGAAGAATTATACAAGGTAATCAGTAGTCATGGCCATGTGGAATACACATGATCTGCATAGTGATTATCTGTGTGCCAAAGCATCCATTTCTGATAAAGAGAGCTCTTACACCTTTGTTGCAAATAATCAAAGTCTTCCTCTATCTGTAATTAATAATGCAATGGCACTTACACATAGGTTAGCTGTACTTACATTGACTTCAACAGATGAAACAAATTAAGATATGTAAGACTCATATACACCCAGAGAAATAAACTAGAAATCAGAGACTTGCCATCTACAATATAGACTGTAGGATATGCTTAGAATAGTGTACAATTATATGTTGTACTGTCCCCAGATTTGGCTTTTCTGTTTTGAAATTTCGAAGATACATGCACTTTAATTTAACTGAATTTCACTATCTCAAGAAATTTCCTCTAATATAAAGTTGAAGACTTCAGCAGTGGCTTCAAGTTATGTCTCCGCACTTGGCGGAGAGTGAGTGACCAAAATTTTGCGATGATAAATCAATACAAATCAACACTTTAAAAGGAGGAACTGTATGGAAGTAAGACAATATGGTTACTGCAATGGTACCAGTGACCTCAATTGACCTCTACATGCATAACTTGTACATGGTATCCATAGCCTTGCAACTAATTGTGTGTGGAACTTTTAACTTGATGGCATGAGTTGTAGTTTAATAAAAGGCAAAATAAAGCATGCATGTCTTGTCTTTGTTGTAGCAAAAACTGTTTTCGTTGCTCAACTTGTGCGGAGCTGTAGGTTCTCTCATAGCCAGGGCTCATTTAAAGAAAATTTTAAGGATTGTTTGGTTGTACAAAGAAAGCACCAACAAGTACTAAGTAGTTGCCTGACGTGGTACTTCGCACACATCATGTGCACTAAATTTACTGAATATATGCCCAGGGACTAATATATATGTTATAGTTACGTACGTCCTGCGATTTTCAAACACTTGGGAGTTATAAAATGTAGCGCCTTTGCACGAGAGCCATACTTAAGTAATACTCTTATGTATCAATTTAGCCTTGTAGGTGAGTACCGTAACGTTTGGCTACTCAGGCCAGGTCTATCGACCTTGGTGAATAGTCTTGCTTTTAGCCAGGGACGCAAAACCTTCAAGTTGCTTCCTCCTACATTTTGGGGTAAACAAACCCAAAGTACACTCACTCACAGCTAGGCCTATGAAAAACATAACAATATTTTGAATGAATATCTTTCTTTCTTTCTTTTCAAACACCAAAACTTCTTCTCGAAAGAACCAAAATTCCAATCCTTTTGCACAGATGATTGAATTTGTTCAGTGCAAACAAATAAATCATAACAATCAAGCAAGTACTTTGTTAACAACAATTCCATTACAAAGAGTTTCTTGCTAAAAATGTCAATGGTGGTTTTTAAATTTCTTGGAATTTGCTTGGCTTATAGCCCATATCATTGTCTGGAAGCATTTGGACACAAAGGGTGTTGTTTAAATGCAACTACCTGTAACTATATGGTAACTAGTCTATGGCTAACTTTGCCCTTCAGAATTTGACAATAATTTTGTTGTTGTATACAAGTTACAGCTTTCATTATTTGATTTTTTTTGTGCATAAGCCAATGATTGTCAGGGGTCATTATAACTAAGTATTGTGCGTTCCTGTAGAGGTACTTTAAAGTGCATGTTTTTTATGGAGGTCTGTAGGGGTGCAATGTTTTCTGAGCGGACGCAAACATTTTCAAGACGTGTTAACTTTAAATCTTGGTAAAAACAATGAGTGAAGAGTTATAGACATTTTATGTGTTTGACACTGTTCATGATTAATCATGTTGTTTGCGGGAATTCTCTGGTATCGAAAAAGGATTTCTGTAATCGTTTCCGATCCTTTCCAGAAACAGAGGGTCAGCCCAGGGTATACCGCATAAACATTGCATCAACATAAACGAACATGTTCACTTGTTGCTTTTTTTTTTATATGAAAATGGTATATAAATTCGAATGGTAAACTTCTGCTGTAGGTAGTTAAGCATATCAGTATTTGGTATGAAGATATTTTACTTCTGCTTGACAGTATTCAGTTGCAGTACATTGAACCATGGAGCTATAAACAGAGCTTACCATCCCAGGGTTAAGTAAACTGCAGCCATCAGTTTTTTCATGTAGTTTGCAATGGTATGGAAGGCTCAAGGTTGTGTTTTATGTACTGTACTCTGTCATGGCTGTTAGCTCCTCTTGGGGCAAATCTTCTTTTTCTGCCAAAACAAAATGACACATAAAAGCAGAAAAGAGTTATTTATTTCTGCACCTAACAGAAGCTGGTCACATTTGTTAGAAAATATTTTAAAAGTAAAACAAAATTAATTCCAAAGGTCTTTATTTGAGTTTTGTACCATGTTTATGTACTTACCAGTTTTTATCTATGTACTGTTGTAAACATTCCTCTTTGAAGAGATGTATGATAGGGCAGTGACATCTCCAATGAAAACTGTAAATGTGTCCCTTTTTGAATGTTCAGAAAATCATGCCATAAGGAGTCCCTGCTATGGGCAGTTTAGTTTATTGAGATTTACACCAATTTCATGATCTGCTGTGCCTAAAATGGAAATATAATCTGAATAACTTACAGTGCTCCAAAACCTACGTTTGGGGAGTATAATCGTAGTATAAGAACAGCATGAAATGTAATAATCCAACAATTCATATTCATGTCTGTTTTATATTGCAAAGAGTGTTAGACCAGGCTATGAATGAGCTAGGTATCACCTGGAAGGAGGATTTATCTCATGTGGTTTTTCTAGACCAGAATTTCATAAGGAATAAGAATATCTTGGGTAAAAAGCCCAAATCTTGAACGCACCTCCTGAAAAGGGGGGTTCTTTCTGGGGGGGGGCCATTTTTTAAGGAAAAAATACCAAAGGTTACATTTACACACAACTAGGATAAAATGTGGTTTTTTTCTAGACCATAATTTCATAAAGAATAAGAATATCTTGGGTTAAAACCCCAAATCCTGAACACACCCCCCGAAAACGTTTTTTTTTCGGGGGTCCATTTTTTAAGGAAAAATACCATAAGTTACATTTACACACAAATAATAATATCTCATGTGGTTTTTCTAGACCAGAATTTCATAAGGAATAAGAATATCTTAAGTGAAAAGCCCAAATCCTGAAAGTACCCCCCGAAAAGGGGGGCTCTTCCTTGGGGGTCCATTTTTTAAGGAAAAATACCAGAGGTTACATTTACACACAAATAGGATAGAAGAAACTCGTATTAACCTCAACATTTAAACTGGTTTTTCCCCCCTCCCAACCCTAAAGCATTGATTGTTGACCAATTAAGATTGCAGTAAAGCCTAAATTAAGATTAACCATACACGAGTTTCATGGTTTTCATAAATGAAAAGTATAAAATTATCATTGTTCTCAATAAATTTCACATTATCAATACATATAACGTCACGGACACCATTGTACTGTAGTACTCAGATGATACACAGATGTACCGTTATACTCGCACTACTCAGACGAAACCCGTGACTTAGGACTGTGTACCCAGGGGTACACAGTCCTTAGTCCAGATGATACACAGATGTACCGTTATACTCGAACTACTAACACGAAACACAGAGGGTACACATGTAGTCCTAAGTCACGGACACCATTGAAATCAAATGATACACATGCGGTATCCAGATTTAAGTCATTGACACCATTGTGTCGCAGTACTCAAATAATACACAGGGGTACTTACACCTTAGTCACGGACACCAATGTATCGTTACAGTCACACTACTCACGAGAAACACAGGGGGTACATAGTCCTTAGTCTTGGTTACCATTGTAATCAAATGATACACATGTGGTAACCAGATTTAATTCATTGACACCATTTACAGTACTCAAATAATACACAGGGGTACTTACACCTTAGTCACGAACACTAATACATCGTTATACAGTCACACTACTCAGACGAAACACAGGGGCTACATAGTCCTTAGTCACGGACACCATTAAAATCAAATGATACACATGTGGTAACCAGATTTAAGTCATTGACACCATTTACAGTACTCAGATAATACACAGGGGTACTTACACCTTAGTCACCGAAACCAATGTATCGTTACAGTCACACTACTCAGACGAAGCACAAGGGCCACATAGTCCTTAGTCCTTAGTCACGGACACCATTGTACCTAGATGACACACAGGTGGTATCCAGACTTAAGTCAGGGACACCATCGTACCGTACTTCTCAGATAATACACAGGGGTACTTAGACCTTAGTCACGGACACAAATGTACCGTTATAGTGACACTACTCACAAGAAATACAGGGGGTGCAGAGCCCTTAGTCACGGACACCAATGTATATGCAGGTACAGTGACCAACACGGGGTTTCATACATTCGAGAAAGGGGGGGGGG
>KN885119.1:85543-97212 GCA_000934455.1 Apostichopus parvimensis
TTATTTATAGGAAGTGCGTATCACGTACGATTGCTAGCTTAGCTTCATAACATAACATGCTGTTCGTGCAACAACTTAGGACGAATCATAGAAAGGATGAGAACGAACGTTGTCGACGACGTTGTGCATACGGTTCGTGACAATCCATCGAGTGCGGTTAGGTAGGCAATATGTATTTTATTACGCAGTGGCCAACTGTAGGCTTGTAATAGGCTATAGGCTAAATTTAGCTAATAGCAGCTGCAAAACTATAAGTAAGTAGTTGAATCAGTGGGCCTGATGTTCCTACGATTATAATCGAATTGACGGAGCTGACGAGTATTCAAGATCAAATGAGCACTGACAAAATACCATGCAAAAAAACAACAGTTATTAAACATTTTTCGACACTGAAAGGGGAGAGCAGTCGCTCCCCCTGCTCCCCCCCCCCCGGCTACGTCCATGCCTGATAATTGAGGACTTTCAGTTCGTATAGGATTTCAACCGTATATACCATTTTTCCAATGAGTTGTTTACTTATAAATCTTGCAACTTTTGGCGGAAATTTAGTCTTTTGTCCGTATATGTTATCACCAAATCCACTTGTTTGACAGTTAGTTTGATACCAGTATTGATCAATCACTTTTTACCCAAACAGACATACATAAGCTCAGGTAATTTAAGCTTAATTACTGAGAAATGTTATCATAACTTAGTAAGAGGGAAAAAACTACTTACAATGATAACCGAAAAAGTGAAACCGAGAAATATTACTTGAAAATATCCCCCTTTAGTATCGGTATTTTTCAAATTGTCTTTGTCCTATCTACAACATTGTGTGAGGCCAGGGTCGATGCTTAGCACCTGTTTCTTTACAATTCTCCCGTAAATCAGAACCTAACACTTCCACGCGCCAATCGTTTCGGCTCATGCATATTCAGTACAATGACGTACAGCCGATTGGCCAAACAAACATAAAGACTATTATGATTGGTTAAAGAAACAAAACGCTGGGTGTGCGATGATTGGTCTGCCGGTTGCCGATGTATGTATACGTTACAATGTAAGTCAATATTTGTTTTAATCATAGATAGAACAATTTACATTGTCAAAATAGTTGGTTAGGTATGGTGTAAATTTTAGGGGTTAACCTGTTTATCAGTTAAGTATCTGACTTCGTTTAGAGCACTTTGTTAGATGCATTCAATCTTGAGAGAGCGATTTTCATGCGAGTAATTTTAAGTTCTCAGGGGAGGGGGTGTCCCCCTCCCCTTTGAGATGTTTTTGAACAATTGAAGGTCCTTAGATGCGATCTGGTGCAATGTTTTGCCAGTTTCATCATTATCATATGATATCATATTATCAGCAGATTTGGTTTCCTGTTTGAATTCTTTTACATGTTCTTTTACATAATATATCAGAAAGACAAACATAGTGCTCTTTTACAATTTTTCCAGTAGGATGATTCTTGTTTATTGTCCAATGTCTGGACTTTAATATATTTGACGAACTTAACTGATGGACAATATAAACTTTCATATTTTGTAAGACAGCCAGATGTGCAGTGGCCTAAAAACAAATATCGTTATCGCAGTGTATTAGCAATGTAATAATTATTTATAGGAAGTGCGTATCACGTACGATTGCTAGCTTAGCTTCATAACATAACATGCTGTTCGTGCAACAACTTAGGACTAATCATAGAAAGGATGAGAACGAACGTTGTCAAGGATTGCGTATTCCAGTCTTTTATAGTCCTAGGATAGAAACTATACTGAAAAGCACGATGATTATGTGGAATTTGTGTATAGCGGCCACGCCTCCCTGGTTTCAAGAAGGGATTAGTATCGTTTGGGACTGCAACTAGGCCATTAATAATTTGATTAAAAGCATGAGTCTGGCCCTTTTCCTTCTTTCTATGAGGGGTTCCCATTTCAAAGTCTTTAAGATCTCAGTGACGCTGGATTGCCTACGGAAATCACGAGTTACAAAACGTGCTGCCTTCCTTTGAATTTTTTCTATTTTATCTTGGTCTGAGACCTTATAAGGGTCCCAAATCTGAGCTGCATATTCAAGAGTAGAACGACACATAGACATATAGGCCAATTCACGTAATTCTGGTCGGCAAGAGCGCAAATTCCTATTCAAGAAGCCAAGGGTTCTGCTGGTCCTAGAGCATATCTTATCAATATGTGTAGTGAAAGTCAAATTGTCACTAAACAGGATACCAAGATAAGGTTGCGCAGTGACGCACTCCAATATTTGATTGTATAATATGGAGTAAAAAAAACACAGATTTTGCCCCGCTACGCTTTATAGACATCATGAGGCATTTAGAGGGATTGCATTTCATGTCACAAAGCGTAGCCCAGGATTCAAGAGCCTTCAGATCTTTCTGGAGGATGAGATGATCGTCAAATGAGTGAATAGGCCTATACAGCAAAGCATCATCCGCAAATAAACGAAGTTGCGATTTAATGTGATAAGTAATGTCGTTTTACTCGTTTATATAGTATAAGAATAGCGATGTCTTCATTCTCCATCTCCAACGGCTGGAAAGTCAAATTGTCCATAAAAAGGAGATCAAGAGCATCGTCCAGACTTTCACATATTCTGGCCATGTTTGTTGCTGAGTGATTATTTAGCGTACCCACGCGATCTCAACTGTGATTGACCGAAATTCGATACCGTGAAAATGCTTGTGTTGAATTGCTAGGATTACTCAATAAGGATGGCGCTATTTGCTAACTCGTTCGTTTTGGTCTTAGATTTTTTTTTTTGTGACGGTTCTAGAGATGTAAAAATCTTGGGGGTAAGTTGAGGCATACGGGAGAAAAAAAAATCAAATGAGACCATATTTTAGCGAAATTTTGACCGAAAAATTCTATATATTTGAGATATTTTTCCCCAATCACGGAGAAATCTAAATACAGATGTCTTTGAGACTCCTGATTTGAGTCCTATAATGTGTTAGCTAGGTTGGAATTGATAGGGTCAGTTGATAAAAAAAGTTGACTGGTCTCGCGATTTTTTGGAAAAAAAGGTCAAAAGGTCAAAAATGACCACTTTTTGAATGTAAACAAATCTCTGAAGACAAAAACAAACAAATCCACATGACCCCCCCCCCCCCAAAAAAAAAGGTGGTTTATTGATGCAATCTGTCTGCTGTACAAAATAAAGCTATGGGAAGCTCTCTATAGTGTGTTCCTATCTCAAGTTATGATTTTCGAAAAAAAACACTGTTTGCTAGAGACCAGAATCTGCTCTCTCGGTGGGAATGGGACCAATCGCCGCACTGGCTTCTTCGTGACCGAAATAACTTCGAAGACCCCTCCGTTGAATATCTACAACTAACTTACTTTCACCTTTACCGCACTACAATGACATGTATTTGCATACAAATACAGTTGTTCTAGTTTGTACTGGGCTTTTTAAAGCTAAAACTTGGTGATTTTTGTTACGGTTGCAGTGTGGAACATCCGAGCCAAATACAGCACGACTGGTGTCTTATTGCTATAGACGGACGGTGAACGCATCGATATGTTTCTGGATGATGCTGTAAGGAAACATGGACAATGAAATAATGTTTTGTACAACATAGTTGCAGGTTCAATGTCGTGCGTTGAAATTCCATATTCTATCAGATGTAGTGTGGAAAATATTTTATTATGTTTACCGTGCATTTCACACAATTTTGTTTTTTACCTGTTTCTACGCATTTGTGTGGTAAGCTTTACACAACTTGTGTTGTGTAGCATGTTTTCACACAATGTTTTGATATTTCTACACACATGAATGGAGTATATTGTAAGCTTTACACAACTGCAGTTGTGTTGCATGTCCTTACACAAGTTTGGACCTGTTTCTACACATTTGTGTGGTAAGCTTTACACAACTAGTGTTGTGTAGCATGTTTTCACACAATGTTTTGATATTTCTACACACATGAATGGAGTATAGCTTTACACAACTGCAGTTATGTAGCATGTTTTTACACAAGTTTTGACCTGCAGGTTTCTACACATTAGAGTGGTAAGCTTTACACAACTGTTGTGTAATCTGGTTATACACATTATGTGTTACTTCTGCACATACGAGTGGTAAGCTTTACACAACTCACGTGTCACTTGTTTTTACACACGGTTGTGTTATTTGTACGCAACGTTTGCCATTAGCAGTTGTGTAAGTTTTTACACAAATTGTGTACTTTTTAGAGTGTCGGAGTCAAACAAGTTGTACACATTCTGATTCAGAAAGAGCCCTCACTGGTACCTGCGTAACGCTTGAAGTTGCCAGTAAAATGCTACACAATTTTGAACATCGAAGTTGCATGGCATTTCGAAAACGAAACGAATTCCGATTTCAATAGAACGGCTCACGAATCTTGGATAACGTCAACGCGTATGTATCATAAGTAAGGTAAACATGTGATCCAAGCATTAAAAGTAAAGTAAGGGCGTTGGGAAGGAAACCTCGTAACTAGACTTAACTCAGTGTCACAGGTCAATCAACAACAAAAATTAATCTGTTCAGCTTCGGCACCATGTTTCAGTGACGTCCATGAACTTATGTCATATTTTGATATTTTAAGACCCATGCACCTTATCATTGTTCTGATTCAGTGTATGTCTTCTAACTGCCAAGCGATGGTCATTATTGATGCTGACGTCACGAGCAATCTGATTGGCTGAAAACTCCGTAATTTCAAACCTGTTTGGGGAAAAGATTCGCCCCGGCTGTGTAATGGAAACTTTTCGGGGTTGGAATAAACGTCAGTTTGCTTGAAAGAAGATTTTTATCTTCAACATAGCAGGTCTGTCATTATTAGTCCATTGTGTTGTATCCGGACACTTGAAGGGTGGTGATGTTTTTATGACATAATTCCACATTTTCTTCAATCAAGTATACATTTCAGACAATATCACCAAACTAGCTATGTCCGGATTTATCTGTCTGAATTTATAACAGAAATGTTTTATTTGTTGTTGAATGGCAGAGTTTCTGTACAAGTGAGGGGTTAAGACAATTAAAGTTGAATAAGGGGTTGTCAGAAATGTGAAATTAAACTTGATCGATAAACCTTTAATCCGGGGAGTTCGCTATATGTTCAGAGTATGCTGATAACATTTTCATGTCGTCCAAATTCCTCATTATGTTGTGGCTAACAATCAATTGAAATATCAACGCATTGTACAAAGTTTCGATGTGTAATCAAAAGATATAGAAAAGAAATGTTTGCTTGCTTGCAAATTTCCAAACATAAGGTACCAAGGTTTGATGTCATCAAAATTACAAATTAGTTGAAGCTGCAATTAGGAAAAGAGTTGTCAAAATGTGTTGTGAATTAGGGAAACGATATTGAGATTTTACAACTGTCTGAAAAATGTTTGTGAACTCAGCCGCCATTCAGCTCCCACGTTCTTATTTATTTTTATTATATGCATTTAGAATTTACAGCCGATGGAAAACTCGTGAAATGAATCTTTCTTTATCAGATTATGTGTATTTTGCTCATTAATAACTTATGGATCATGAACATTATTCGGAAGCGATGACACGTGCCAACTCATCAGGCAGTCAAGCAGATTGGTAACATTAAGACCAAACAATCGTAACCCACTGAGTTTGCAAATCATTGACGCCGTAATTAATTGTATCATATTTCTGCTGGTATACGCCCTTTCAGTTAAACTGTCAATACTTCACAACCATCAAGTTCATATACAGTATTTCGAGAACCCTACGGTAGCTTAAATGTGCCATCATGATAATAAAAGCTAACCACAATTCGTTGACTGTTTGCAGAAAATTGTTGAAATGACGAGATGTATGGCAATTGAAAACTTATTGGGGATGTGGCATTCTTATCTTGATATACCAGTTTCTTTTAAGGTTAGTATTGAAAGTACCAGACCAAACTGAAGAGCAGTACGATAGATGAGGAAATATAATACTATAGTAAATAGATCTCAGAATTTTCCTTGGAAAAGTATATTTTAACTTAGATAAAATACCTACACCTCTAGAAACTTGTTTGGAAATATGATTAATATGGACTTTCCAAGAGAGCTGAGAATCAATATACACACCAAGAAATTTAATACTATCGACTCTTTTAAGGCAAATACCATGCATATATAAATCAGCATTTATTGTCCTATAGAGGAGTTTCCAAACACCACATAATTTGTTTTATCAATATTCAAGGACAATTTGTTAGCAGAAAAACAATTATAACACTCATTTAATTCATTAGGCCTACAGATGGTTACTTTAAGAGTTTCTACATTGCTGTCAGAGAAAAAAATATTAGTATAATCAGCAAAAAGGACAATCGAGCAATTTGTGGAGACGTTGCAAATATCATTTACGTAAATAATAAAAAGAAGTGGACCTAATATAGACCCTTGAGGAACTCCGCACTTAACTGAACGATTATCAGAATTGATTCCAGAAAAAGAAACGTACTGTTGCCTGTTAAACAATTAACTTGAAATGAGAGAATGAGCTAGTCCTCTTCTACCTTAATGCGATAATTTCCTCAGAAGAATTCGATGATCGATGGTATCGAATGCTTTTGAAAGGTCTAAAAAAAACCAATATACAATTATCACCTGAATCAAGAGCACTATGATATTTATCCACTGCATTGACCAAAGCAAGTTCTATAGAGTGGCCGGGGTGAAAACCAAATTGGTTTTCATTGAGAATATGAAACTTGTCAAAGAAAGCATTGAGACGTACGGTTAAATATCAACCTTTCCAAGATTTTCGAGATAAAAGGTAGTATAGAAATGGGACGATAATTACTAAATAAATGAACGTCACCCTTTTTATATATCGGTATAACTTTGGCAATTTTAAGAATATCTGGAAAAATACCCGAAGTAAAAGAGAGGTTGAAAATATTAGTCAGTGGTTTTACAATATAAGGTATAATCAGTTTAATAATGTTCGGACGGAAATTATCGAAACCAGCCGATTTCTTAGTAGCAAAAATTGAATTTGAGACTTTAAAAGCTTCACTTTCAGTCACAGGAAAGAGAAAAATTGTGGAAGGATTGGAATCCCCTAGGTAACTACTGAAATGAAAATTAGAATCAATGGAACTGGCTAAGGAAGGACCAAGGCCAACAAAATATTTATCAAAAGCCTTTGCTATTTTATTCACATCGGTGAATTCATGACCATCCTTAGAATGGAAAACATAGGGAAAATGGCTGGTTTTTCTAGTCTGTAAAGTGCCATTGATAATATTCCATTGTTTCTTTCATGTTGTTTTTATTTTCATTAAAAAGATGAAAAATAATCATTCTTTTTATCAATACGGAGAACGTGGTTAAGCTGATTCCAGAAGCGTGCATAGTTGTATTTATTATCTGCTGTAGGCAATTTTATATATGTTTTATAAAGTTTATTTTTTGTACGAATATTTTGTAAGATTCCAGAAGTGCTCCAAGGGGCGGAAGGTTTCTACCTCGTCTTCCTGCCCCTAATCAGTGTCATAGGCAAATTTTTATTATAAATTTCACTAAGTAGTTTAGGTAGTCTAGAGATGGCAAACAAAAATATGAAAGAATCATGAGCAAGTTTGATATTTATGATGGAATCTTATCACACTACATGTATGAGGACGCTGCAACCCTGAACGCCATGGGTGTCCATATAGGCTATATGATTATGATTCACTGATTTATACCCGTTAACTCCGTTCAGGGCGACTGCAACACGTACCGCTTCCAAGATGTCTGTACATATAGTGATTGTCATGTTATCGTTATCAATCTTCACTCGTTCGTTTCTTTGATTCTGTGTATAGGAACTGTGTTGCAACAGAGATCTGGTGCATAGGCCTATGGTAAACCATGTTGGATAATATTTACGAGTATTAAGTCATATATACACGGATTACATCAAATACATGTACCCGTATTAATCCGAATATAATTACGCGTATATATATTCATAGCCAATCACAAGTGATTTTTTTTATATGGTCATATTATTACCAATTTATCCGTGGTATAACCGAATATATTTTTTTCCGGTTTAATTCGAATTTATAGTACGCGTATATATGCTATTGAATCCACTGAAATATTCAATTTACTGCGACCGTATAAAACGTCTTGGATTGGCTATGAATGTAAACGCGTATATATAATTGTTATAATCAACGTATCATTCGTTATATATAGGCTACGTTTGGTTTAATACGCGTATACCTTATCCGCCGTTCGTCCCATACGGCTTGCTATAGGCGTACAGCTGTTGTATGCAAGGTTATGCGGCATTCGTCCCATACGGCTTGCCATAGGCGTAGCTGTATGCTAGGCTACTGCATATTCTGTATTGTATGGTTTGAAAACATTGGTACTGTGTATTTCAGTGGCGTAGGAAGGTACTTTTGAGTGGGGGTGCTGAAGACTGATTGCCGGCCTGGGGGAGGGGTCTAAGGGGAGGGGTGTCCCCCTTCCCCTTTGGAATTTTTTTGCATTTCCAGGTGACCTCAGATGCAATTTGGTGCAATATAGCACACGTCAACACCCACTCCATTTTGTAAATAATTTTGCATTTTCACCTGGCCTTAGATGCAATTTGGTGCTCCAAATGAGATTTTTTTCTGCCAAAATGTTCTGAGCACCAAGGGCAAAAATGTAAAAGGGGTTTTCTGACTTGCGAAGCGGGGGGGGGGGCGGAATGATACTTCCGCCCCCATATTTTTCACTGGGGGGGGGGGGCTGGCGCCCCCAGCACCCCCGGTTCCTACGCCCTTGGTGTATTGTATTCAATTTACACCAGCTGACATCACAGCAGCGTTATCGATCTTGTCAAAGTTTTCCTGCTGTAACTGACTCATGAGTGGTTCTGTATAACGTACATAACTTACAATGTATATTCGAGATACTTCACTTAATGTTCGAAACCATCGTGATTAGTGTTGTGCCGATATCACCAATATCGGTTGTAGCCAACATCCGATATTACAATCCCGATATCGGTCCGATAACGATACCGATCCTTTAAACAGCCAGTAACTAAAACATGTGCGTATGCTATAACACTAATTTTAAACTCTAACCTCTTTTTAATTGCACGATCATATTCCGCCCCCAAGTTGATATGTATGAAACTGTGTGCTAGCATTTTTTTTGTGTGTGTGTGGAAAAACACAAGCCTGCCCTTCCTGTTACTTGCTGTTGTATGATTTGTTACTCTGTTTGACCAACTGTTCGTTCAACACTATAGGCTGCATGTCTTATACAAACCGTCGTCAAATGGAGCCTCGAATTTCTTAGCAAAATGTTAAAAGATGACATCGTGCGATGAATAAAACTAATTTCAAGTAGAAAAGACATTAGCGTATCCTGGCTAAGAATTTTTGCTACCCTCTGTGTTTACCAGAACCAAAACTAAAATACTTTCTTCAATTTTTTAATGTCCGTAAAAAATATATCCTATACCATAAGCCGGCTATATATGATACTGACAACTAAGCTTAGCCAACATGAGCAAGTGCTTCGTGTTTGAAACATTTCGTAAACCAGCCGGTAACAAATTGTGATACATAAACCCGATTCTCAAAATACAATATTTTCATCAGTCATTGAAGTTTTAACATCAAACTGCATCCATGAAACACTTTGCAGTTTTTCACAAGATATGCAATTTTTGGAATGATTTAGTGGGGGTTTCCTCGTGTTATAACTTATATTCTCATCGGAACCTCAGAAGCCCTGTGTAAGTTAGTGTGATAGGCTACCAGTTATATACATAGTTTTATCAATTGTTTTTCAACGTTACATGTAAGTTACTTTTTACGTTGTGTTTGACCGCGGTGCATTGTTTATAGGTATGAATATTACGGCGGTCATAAGGCAATCGAGATGTAGAGTTACCACGTTAGCATAACACCCAACACACATAACACCCAGCATAACACCCAACTCGTCATTTCGACAAAATTTTAAAATTTGAGATGTAACGTTAGCGTCACTCGGTATGCCGAGTTGGGTGTAACATGGCAACTCGACGCTTTGACGAATTTTACCGAGATGTCAAGTTAGCGTATGTCGGTATCTCGACAATATTCAAAATGTTGTGGTGATGTCGTGTTATGCTAACATGAGAAACTCTACATCTCGCATGTCACCTTATGACCGCCGTAGAGTTTGCCATTTACAACTTTGATTGTGCATAAAGGTTTCTTGGATTCTTGCCAAGAATATTTGCAAGGATAAACCAGTTGACAGCTGGTATGTTTGGTTTTAATTATGTTGTGTTCTCTTGTATAATACAGCATCCAGACTGGTGAAACTACTATGTACGTAATGTTATGTGGTCTGAAAGGTCTATTTACTACCGTGGCTGTAAAAGGACATTTCGATTTGAAAGTTTTGTTTGACTTAATCCATCATTATGAGACGTGCATTTTTGTAAGTCGATATAATCTTACAATTTATTATTTTTTCTTCAAATTTAGATGAAATAAATGAATCAAGTGAAAGGTTTAGTGCATAGTTTATGTATATAATACCTACAAAAATCGATTTCACAACAACACGAGTCACGATCGGCCCATAGTCTGACCTACCTGTCTAACAAAATTTCCTTTGATATACATGCCTAGTTCCCTCAACAGTAGTTTCAATTGTCCTTTGAGAACGAAATGCCATGACTAAGGAGACAATTAACAATTGTTTGATAATTGTACCCTTTATTAAAATAGTCCTTCATTAACTCGTTGCGTATGTCAGATATTCTTATCATATTTACATCAAGTGGGCCTCATGCAGTGTTACGGTTAGAGATACCTCGGACTCTCGAGTTGATACCCGCGCCGTGTGCAAAACATCGGAATCTTGGAAACGACAAAGTCGAATTCTCGAAACCAAATAGTCGAAACATCGAAATGTCCCTTTACAGCCACGGTAGTTTACTGATCGTTAGCAGTAAATATTTTTCGGAACTTGCGTCTTGTTTCTTTGAACAGCTGATGGGCCTATCGACCACTGGCTATTAATCGAAAACGAAACTGAGGATGTATTGTTTAGGACAGATTAATAAATCATCACAAATAACAAGAAGGGACTTTGTTGTGCAAAACGTTCAATATCGGTGTGCCGTTACCGGCAACGAGGCTAAGTTTAACCGATGCCGATATGCCGCCGATATTGCAAATATCGGCCGATACCGATATCGCAAAAAAATATCGGCTTAACACTAGTCGTGATATATTATCGCTGTCCTAGTTTAATGGGACAGGGATTGAGAGCGGATCAAGTGGCTTGATTTTTCGTGTCATGGTCAGGCTAAGGGTTAGGCTATGGGTTTAGGGTTAGGGTTAACGTATAAATGTCATTTCTTAAAACGCATGCATAATCTTATCGAGGCCACTAGTTTCAATAACCCGAACGTAATTTCTGGAGAACGTTGCCTTTATTTCTTTAACGGCCATGGCTAAATTCAGTGAGTGGTAACAAGATAATTGATCTATAGGTTCGCATGAAGCAAACTTACTTCAGTTAGCTGTTAAAATGTTTTGAAAAATTCAAACAAATGAGTAGTAAACTAACTTTGATCAAGCTTATATTTTGATGTCTCGTTCGTGTCTTGTTTGCTTCAACGTATTATGCAGAACCAGTGGCGTAGGAAGGTACTTTTGAGTGGGGGGGGGGGGCTGCAGACTG
>KN885120.1:21466-32294 GCA_000934455.1 Apostichopus parvimensis
TCCCGTTCTCCTTTTCTCTATTCAGCTTTCCTTCTTTCTTCCCCTTCCGCTCTCTTCACCTTTTCTCCTTTTGCCGAAAGATCCAAAATTTGCCGACAGACCCAAAATTTGCCGACAGCGACCAAATTATTGGGGGGGTGTGACACCCCCCCACACCCCCCTGCTCGCTACGCCCCTGGTCCAGGGATGTAATTAAAGCAAGCAAATGGATTAAAATATCATCAGCTTGATCAAATTTCAAATCAACCGTATTAATCAGCAGCGTATACCATTTCGTCAATATTACTGAAATTCGAAGTCACCAAACAAACAATTAACTTCAAAATGCCACCACCCTCCCTCACTTCTGTTGAGATATGATTTATTTTCAATATTTAACAGCCCTATCGATAGAATAAACTGATTATTTTTTAAATATGATAAGTATCATATCGTTAATGCAAATTATAATAAAATTGTAATTTAAAGTAAAAAGGAAACATCATGAAACAGTATGTAAGTTGCTTAAGTTTACTATAGAAAGAACTACATGAAAATTGTTACAAGTGTGTATAAATCAGCACAAACTATGGAACTGGTCGACTTTCTTCTCTACCGGGCTGCCATCCCCCCTCAACTCTCAATTACCCCCCCCCCTTTCCCATTAATGCCTTGAAGCATTGTGAATCGACTATGAATCAACGGCAAGCAATGACTAGTTGGAACGACTTTTCTTGCTGCAGGGGTTGATGAAACAGACAACAATTACAAAAAACACGAACAAACTGAAATACACATATAATTTTAATTTATTTTGGAAACATAAACAATACAAGACGAAACTGACAAAGTTTTAACCATTTCTGGAGCCTTGAAACAATTTTTATATATATTTTTTATTCTTTATTTATTTTTTTATTAATATGGACATTCTGATTTCCTTGAACGACGTCGGGCCTTCTTCTTACGCTTTTTGGGTTGTTTTGCCTGGATGGCTTGATCAGCCCTCTTTTTAGCTTCGATTTCATCAGCTAGACGACAGGCTCTTTCCCTTCTGAGTACATAATCTGGTGTATCTTCTACCACCAGTAATGTCCTGAGAGAGACAAGTCACAAAACATTAAAATATAATATGGACACATAACATGAGAGGAATGCACATATCGTAGAGGAGGTATATGATTGTTCCACGCTATTTGATCTTTGTTTTTACCATTTTATAAAATTAATCATTTTAAGGAATTTGAAAATATAATCATATTATTTTGAATGCACTAAACGTGGCATGTAGCCAAATGCTTTGGCAAAGGCCTGTTTTCCTATTCGAACGTAACAAAAAGGTTCTCCCGTTGAAGGTTTTATGAACGAATTAGAAAAACTCACGTGTACTCAGACATGGTCTCGTCAAAGGTTGATTTGTAGCCGAAGTTAGCCTCGTTAGTAGCAAACATATCACTGACTTCCCAGCTTTCAACCTGTGAATATTAACAATGATAACAATGAAAAACGTTGTATTCACAGGGGTTGATGTATTGATAACATTCGCAAGAATGTTATGTTATGTTGTGTAGTGCTATATATTTGGAATTGGCAGAAATGGAAATATCATGGTCAACATATTAACAGAATGAAAAACATCAAAACAATTGTACTTGTCATTTGCATGTTATGTACCTCATCTAAATCCAGGCCATTGTCGGTTACGTCACTAGGCCCCACCCACTTGACCAGTTCTCTTGGTCTGATTGGAACGGGCGGTTGCAGTTCAACAAAATCGTCGTCGTAGAGAAAAGCTGTTGTAATAAATGAAAATATCTTTGACATTCAAAGAAGCAAGAAAATCTTCCCCTGTCGGTCAGCTAAATCTTCGAGGCACTGAACTCGAATGTGACGTAATAATATACCCGGCGTGCTGTGACACTAGAAAACTTGGGGCAAGTTTACCACCAATTCCCTTCTCTCACCATTAAAATGATATGGTGAGATATTAATGTTACCTGGTAACTTGTGAATAGGTATAGTGAGAGGCTCTTAACTTTCAGAATGTGTGAAAATAAAACTCTTACAATGTTTTACTTCTATCCTAAGAAATTAAAATAAGTTTAATGACATATTCTGTAAATCTGATATTTACATGCAATTTGCTAGCTTTACAAGGAACCTCATGACTCCCACCCATCAACCCACGCATTACACCACACCAAATCATACCATACCATACTACACCATACCATACCACATCTTACCATACCGTACCATCTATACATACCATACCATATAATACCATACCATACCATACCACACTACACTAAGCCACACCACATCATATCACAATACCAATCTTTATCTATAGCCAAGCAAAGATTTTTCATCTTACCGTGAGAATGTTCAGTTTCTCCTTTCTCATCATCGTTTACTTGGGATGTGCCCAGACTAATGACGTCAGTCTGTTGTTGTTTACAGCTGTAAATGATTATAATAATGTCATAAAAATCCATTCACTGACGTCACGCATTAATATTAAATTGGGTTCCATTTAGTACGCTGGCAAAATTATTCGTGTGTCGATAAACCTTTAATGAAAAATATGATAATAGGGAGAGAGGGGTGGGTTGGGTGGAGGGGGGGGCGAGGGAGTGAATCCCTCGTTTATCTTCCATTAACTGTTTTCGATACTACCTTTTGAACCACTACCTACATAATGTAGTTTGTATTACTCATTTTACTTACCTCTCATCGACTGGGGTGGTGTTTAAACTAGATTGTTCTTCGCTGTCCACAATAACTGTTTCATCAGCGACAATCTGTCATCAAATGAGAAAATATTTAAAAATAACGATTTGCTTAAAACATACTTAAGATTTATTGTGAAAGTTGAACTCAAACAGTTAAGTAACGATTTTTTTTCATACGTATCATTACAACTGCAACGTAGTAAATAACAAATTAACTTTGCTTCAATATTAGCTATTAAATTTGACTTTTATCTCTTAAAATGTTATTACATCCTAACCTGTGTTTGAGCACCAATTACTTTAAAGAACTCTGCAGGGATGCTTAGTTCAGTAATCCTGCCGTAATCCATGTAAATCGGGGCAGCAGAGATGGTTTGGCACATCCGGGCAACGTCACAAGCAACTGTTGAAAAGAAGTGACACCAACATTAATACTAAATAATACTCCCAAAATATTTGACATGTTAATTAAAAGTAAAATATCTCTTATTTAATCCGTCTGCTTTCTTCGATTTCTTATAATTTTATTAAACGTTGATGATTTCAACATTATAAGAAAGATGCGAAGGAAAGTATTGATATGATAAACTGCGAGACTGCCTATTATCTCACCTGTGAGGTCAAGGGTCAACCCATGGAAGAATCGAGGTCGATAAAGCACAACTTCTTTTCCTGTCGTAGAACAATCCCTGTGTTCAAAAAACAAAAAATATACCCAAAAAGTGAAGCAGCAAAGAAAGTACTAAGATAATAATGCAATGATTAATACAGTGTTTTCCTCATCTTTTAATGATAATTTTTGTTCCTATAATTTAGTATTACCAGCAATTACTACTGTTCACGAAATTAAGCATTACGTGCAAGTGTAATATTTATAGAATACTTGAATATTTTCCAATTTAATGAGTGGTGTTGTTTCAATTCTATGCCCATCCGTGTACTTACCTTGCTGTAGATGGAATAGGAGTCTCCAAAAGTCCTTTTTCGTTGTCCACAAAACTTGTTTCATCAACGAGAACCTAAGAAGCAGACATAAATTTGAGTACTTTAAAACGGATGAAAATTGATAGTCCAACATAACAAGATATGAAATTGAGCACAACTGACGTTAATATCTTCGTCAAACAAAATCTTTTAATGATAGCTCTTTTAAGATAAAAAACAAGGTTTACCTGTTTAAGATCACCAAAGTATCCAAAGAGAACTAGAGGGGTGGTCTGGTCCGAGGGTGTCTGGTACTGAAGACACCAATAGAGGGCAGCAATCATGATATCGAATGCCCGGGCAACGTCACAAGCAGCTGTTGGAAAGAGAAGGCAAGACGTCATGACTGGATAATGGTGAAGTGACGTACGCATGCTCAGATTATATAAACACTCCTACAATTCATGTAATCTTCTCCGCATTAATGGCATCCAATTAATCATCACAAATTTCGTAATGTTTACTCCTAATTTCTTCAAAACTATTCTTTACTATAAGTAATGTTATTAACATTAGCATGCAGCTGATGGCTAAAAATACATAACTTAAATTAGCTTCAACAGTTAAACTGTTAATTACAAGACCAACTTCAACACAATAATTCAGGCCTAATGTGCCTCTGCTTTTCTGGCCTAAATATAGACTAGGTGATGATGATATTTCATCTACTTGTAAAGGGTACACTGGTCTAGGTTAAGTAGCTCACCTGAGACGTCAAGAGTCAAGCCAAATAGGGAATGAGGGCGGTACAGCATCACTGATGTAATTTCATTCCTAGAAAAGGAACGGAATTTGAACAAATTCAGCAATTATAGACAAATGTAATCTAAACGCTGTATTAGACAAAGTTTCAATAAGTTCATCACATGTGAGCTAGGATGTTAACATATGATTGCTGATTACAATATTTTCTCCTTACCTGTTAGCAGCTGCATTCCTTCTCTGTACCAGTTGTTCTTCGCTGTCCACAAATATTGTTTCATCAGCGACAACCTGCAAAAGCAGAAAAAATATATAAGTTGTCATTTAACGTCAATATATAAGTTTCAGGGATAATATTCGGAATCACAATTGTAAACTGCAAATAAATTCAGGCGCCGCCCTCACCTTAAAGAGAAGATTTTTTCTTGTATCAAGATGAATAGCTTTGAGTTCCTTCAGATCTTGAAGTACTTTACTGGCAGCCATGATGGTATCCAAGAACCGAGCAAGGTCAAGCGCAGCTGTGAAGAGAAATGGTGACGTGATTAACCACATCTGGATGTCAATGTTTCTGTCGATAATTTTTAACATTAAAACCGTAAATGGTCAAACTTAAATGTTCACTCTTCTCTGTTATACTATAACACCTTAGCTATACATATTCATCTGATATGATCCAGCCCTATCTTCACATAGAGTTAAGTATATATTCATAGTTTATTTATTGAATATATGGCTGACCTAACAGGTGGAATGGGAGGAAACTCGATTTTTAAAATTAAACAAATTTCCCGTATTACCCACCCCCTACACCCCGACACCCTCCCTCGCACTACCCCCGTCTTCAGTAATTTTCATCCTCACTTCTAACGCTATGCGATGTATTAAAGCAACATTCCGAGTTAAGTCGACATTTTGGCAATTTTACCAAACTTACCGAAAATCTGATTAAGGATCATTATTCTATGATACTTCTTTTTAATAATTCTCACCAAATGATTAATTAATGAATCAATTGATGGTGTTTTCGTATATTAATAGGAGATACAAAGCAAATGGAAATAATAAACATATTGTGTTCATTATTTGAGTTAAACCTTTAAACGTGCCAAAAGCTTTCTTGAAAGCACGTTTCGTGGTACAATATTACTTATGTGTATAAAGACTCACCAGTAACATCAACTCGACGGTGTGGTAAACCGACCGGTGGTCTGTTAAGAACAAGTTCCTTTCTGGTTGTCAGTATATCGCTAGATATAAATGAAAACATGTGATTAACTACATTTCCTTCAAGCAATTTATTTTCCAAAATGAATGTTCTAGCGTGTAAGTTTTAGAAATAATGAGACTGAAAATTAGAAAGGAACTCACGTGGTCAAGGTCAATCCAAGGTCAATGGGTGGGAGGGCAAAGAGACAGGTGAGGAATTTCCTTGCGGCAAACTGGTCCTGTAATATATATAGAAAATTCAATCAAAATATCAAATTTATAATCCAATGATGAATTGATAAGTTATTGATCATATCGATTGAAAAGTGAGGGCGCTAGCATTAATTTATTTCATTCTTTGGTTAATTGTTAGTGTTAGTTTGCTCTAAACATACCGGGACTATAGACTTTTATAATTTACCAATATTTCAGGAAGATCTTCTACTTGAGATGTTGTTCTGTTCATCTTGCTGATTCTGATCTTCTTCAGATAACGAAGAATTTGTTTTCTTTGTCGGGCATGAGTCTCCACTTTTAACAGAAAGATAAATATTGCCGGCTTTGTAAAATAATGTGCATTAACATAAGTTTGGTACTATACTTTACATAATTAATATGTTAAATTGTGAGAATTGGAAGGGGGTTTGACCTCCCTCATTCACTTATTGTAAAAATACAAAACTAAGACGTGTCCGTCAAGTACTGACATAAAATCTACATCTGCAATATACTTTTGTAACACAATATATATGCCAAGAGAACGAAATAATTCAATATAAACTTACTTCCTCGGATCTCTCCGATCTGTCTCTTTGCACACCTCTTCTTAGTCTTCCCGAAGTCGTTGCCTTTTGTTAATAAAAGATAGAAGTATTTATGCTTCGATAACAGGCTCATATAGTTATATTTTGAATTTGTTTACGATTAATTTAGGTATGCATGATTCATGAAAATCTGAGAGCACTACATTTATCAAAACTAAGTATCACCTAGGCCTATAACAAATTTGGGAAATAATATGTGTGCATGGGAAGGGTACTTTGTATATTCCATTCAACTCGATTATGCATGTATAATGTTGCTTACAAGATGGTCTAGGAGCATCAATGCCACCGCTCACTCCATCTCCACCTCACCCCCACTCCCACAACCCCCGCTTGCACCATCCCCTACTCTAGCCGCCATCCACTGTTGAGTGCACCATATTTTATTAGTGATTGTTGTCCTAGTCTACTCTAATTCGTGTTTATTATATTTCATTTCATGTAACTCTGGTGCAATATCGATGTTCCATTCTTAACATTACAATAAGACCTACCATCACAACGAGTACATTCTTTGAGGTTAACTTAAAACACTGACAAAGATTGAACCACTTTACCTATAATCTCACGTTAAAAATAAGAATAAAATTATTCCACTCACCGACTCCATCTCGCCATTTTTCTCGGATGCTGATCATCAATGCCTCAACGAGAGCAAGAATCAAGATAAGAACTAAAGCTAATAGTTCAATAAGCAGTATCATGGTTAAAACTCTTCGAGATAAAACACAACTAGATCGCTGTATGTATCAATATGAATTGATTGTACAGTACGTGGTAAGTTTATTTGTACCCAAAACTAAAGGTTTTATGTGTGACGAAACAGAGCACTGAGAACTGTGCGTGATGTGCGCGTATCATAGTATGCGTTTGTATTGCAAGATTTTGTATCTGGTTTAGTATACTCATGTATTTTAATCTGGTTGCGTTGATTCGATGCAGATTAGTTATTGCGTGTGCCCATGCGTTGCTTTTGCTGTCACGGGTTAATAGTAGAAATCGCTGAGGCCCTGTAACATATCGCTGCTTTGAACCAGTACTGTCATTCACGCATTCGTGTTTACACATACCGCGTGCGCGCGTTCTCAACTTTGTAGCGCACAATGTCCGTCACCAAAATTGACGTCATTCTAGAACGACACTGGTCATTTGCACGTGATGAGAACATTTTGCAGTTTTCTGCATGTTCCAGTCTATTGTGATCTCTGTATGAAAAGTCGGTGTCGGTTCTTAATAAAAGCATACGGCTGTGAGAATGTAATTTTGACGACGATCGAGATACTTTTTAAGAAAAAGTCACCCAGGAAAGCCCCTGGGCACGAAAACCAAACTACCAAACGACTGATCCGCTCTCAGCCCCAGTCCCCTTGCATCGGGACTGTGACTGTGTGATCATCGTCGGGTGTGCATCACCATTCCCCTCGAAAGAGAGCAGATACTACACATGATCTTAGCCAAAAGGCCGAGAAGCGATCGAGATATTGTAATGATGTAATCAAGAGGTGTTGGTATTGACGTATCGAGAAAGGCTGGGAATGACAGGCGTTCCAGGTGTATGAATGTGTTTTGTCGCTTCAACAGGTTTCGTGTAAGCTAGTGTAGTCTATAGCTCACACAACACTGTTAATTGGCCTGTTACAAAGGTACTAAAAGTAAGGCCCCCATTTTTTTTCCACAAGAGGGCCTTAAAGAAAAGTGGATGAAGCTTATCTAAATGAAGTGACTTATTATTGGCAAAAATAAAGCAACAAACGTGAACCTTCTTTTATTTGGCGGAGATGGAATGTGTGTCCATAAGATCACAGAATAGTTAACATAAAAGAAATTACTGACGGACATCACGCTGCACATTTAGCCTGACTTAGAATTGTAGTTGGGACGTTAAAAACTGCTCGGTTAGTTATCATTAGTTATATACTATTGAGAAAGTTGAGTGGCGCTATAATTTACTACATTTTTATTTTCTTAGAACGAATAATTTGATTTCTGGCATAATTTTGGATGGTTGAAATGCTCTCATCAACCCTCATCTCCACGTGCCCCCTGCCTCTCAATTGCATCTCCCTTCTTTACTCTTCTTTTTTATTTCAGCCACAATGTAAAGAACATTACGGATGCACAGGAACGGTCGATATCTTGTGTCGGCTAACCTCGATGTTTCAGTCTGATTGGAGTCAGTTAGCATTGTCCGCTAGGTTATAATCAAGCTCCTCTAGATGGGAGCTAACATGTTCGAAACTAGTTTAAGCTAAACGATAGGCTATACTGTACTACTATAGGCTTAGGCTCAGTTGCCAAAATTTCGATTTGTGGGTTGTAACATTCCAGGGGCGTAGCTAGACAGCATATTCTTCGGAGGGGGATGGGGTGTGCTTCAGGATCTAATGACCCAACATCGACGAAGGCGCCGTGAAAGCGCTGTGGGCTCCCTCCGAAGGCGTGGGGCCCAGCCCCGCCTTAGGGTGGGGTCCAATGCAAAATTGTGGGCATTAGAATGTGGATGGGCAAAGGGCTCCCTTAGAACGTGGGGCACAGGGGACCGCCGTGGGGTCCAGGGGCAACTCTCCGGTGGCGGACCAGAGGGAGAAGTCTCCGGAAGCTCTGGGGTATTTAAAAATTTGTGGGCAATAGAATGAAGCTATATTCAAATGGCCTGTCGATTTGATGATGCAGGAGGCTTGCGTGTGGGGAAGATGGATGCTGATAGGGATTGCATGGGGCTTTGGTACAATTATTCCACTGAAGTTGTTCAACAGGAAGTAATAATAAGACAACTATCTTCAGTGGGTGCGCGCTAATAAATGTGTTACTTCTTTTTACATTAAAAAAGTTATCCATTATATTAAAATCCCCCCTCGTATCTTTGCCTTTCTCTCGTCTCTTTGCCTTTCCTTTTATGATCGTTTTATTTTTCGATCCACTCATGGTGAGGGGGGGGGGGGGCTGTGACAAGTATGTGGGGCACAGGCCCCTTACCATTCCTTCTAGTAGCTGCGCCCTGTTATATTCGCAGACATTAACCGAAACCTTGTTCCTGCAAGATGATACCAAGTTTTGAGAAAACAAGGAAAGAAAGAGGAGGAAGCGTCATGTAACCAAACAAGAACAAGAGTATTAAATTCATTCGTATTCTTGACTACTCGTTATCAAATATACAAAACCTCAATAGCCTGCCAATTCTTGTGCATGTGGTGACGAAAACTACTGACCATAAGAGCATGCGTACAATGTACCAGTCAGGGAGGTGCAACTTAACTGATCATATAATCAGTTCAAAACTTTGCCGAAGATAGCACCATTTTTTAACTAATCCACCTCACATAAATCCTCCCCTCTCCTTAGACCCCTTCCCCAGGACGGCATCCCCTACACGGGGTGACAAAGGAAGCATTCGTCCCGGGTGCCAACTATTCTAGGTACGCCACTGAATGGTGTTAAATTAGACAATTAATTGAAACAAATGTGACGGAAAATGTTTCGAGAGTGGTGAACACTGTTGTTGATGTTTGAGACCATTATCAATGACTTTCTAGCATATTGTGGTCAAATATTATATCAATTATGTACTCCAGTTTGTTCGCTGCAAGATTGTCACTTCAAATATTCCTTTTTTTGACATAGATATATATACATCTGTTAGTTCAAATAAGCAAGAGTTGTATTTGTATCATGTGAATCAGTTTTTGTTATAAATTTCATAAAAGAGCAGTGTTTTCAGTTTCACCCTGAACAGGGGAGGAGACCAGAATTTTTAAAAGGAGAGGTCGCGCCCGTAGCGTCATTTGTGCCGAAATGTATGGGGTACATATGGGTGTCCTTCCCCAGCCTGAATAAAATCAGAAGGGGGATGGTTCATTCTGAGGCATAGTTTGGCTATAAATTAGGCCTGTAGTTAGGTCGATACGCACGGTTCTGCTAATTCTGGTGTGGGTTGAAAAGGAGGTGTACACCCCATCGCTCCTCCTCTATAAACTATAAAGTAACAGAGAGTCCAGGGATGTCATAAAAGCAAACAAATGGATTAAAATTTCATCAGCTTGATCAAATTTAAAATCAACCGTATTAATCAGCAGCGTACCGTTTTGTCAATATTACTGAAATTCGAAGTCACCAAATAAAGAGTAAACTTCAAAATGCCACCACTTTCCTTCACTTCTGTTGAGAAATATGATTTATTTTCAATATTTAACAGCCCTATCGATAGAATAAACTGATCATTACAATATGATAAGTACGGTAGCATATCGTTAGTGCAAATTATGATAAAATTGTAATTTAAAGTAAAAAGGAAACATCATGAAACGGTATGTTAGTTGCCTTAGTTTACTATAGAAAGAACTACATGAAAATTGTTACATGTGTGTATAAATCAGCACAAACTATGGAACTGGTCGA
>KN885120.1:45189-57448 GCA_000934455.1 Apostichopus parvimensis
GCATTAATGAAACGTTGGCGCGCGCCGATGTGCCAAAATTATAGCATGATGTAAATATTGTATCTAGCAAGCAATGTTGACATGACCAATGTAGTAGTGGCATGCTGTTACAAGTTTTCGACATGCTGATGTTGAATTTGACATGTTGATAGACGCAATGACATACTGTTTTTTGTTTCGACATGTCAATATGGAATTGTAACATGCTGATATCGAATTGTAACATGTTGATATCGAATTGGACACTTCACTTTCTTTTTCGACATTTATGGAACGTTTGGCTCTCCGTAAATTTGAACAGAATAATTTGTACAGAGCCGCATGTGAGGTAACCGTGCCACTGCGTTACACCCGTATTCGATGTGACACTTTCGTGATTACAAACCTGTGCACTTTCTTGACTGGTCTTGTGCACGTGGTGAGAATGTCTTGTACTTAATACCAATACATTGCAATCTCTGGCTGTGCTGAAATACGCGAAATGTAATTTAGGGGAAGAGATAGTTTAATGATAGAATCACGAGGTAATGGGCGATTCAGGTGTAGGAATATAGATGCTTTTTGTTTTGGCAGGATTCTGTTAGTACTGTAGGATGTAGCTCACATAGCACAGCGATAGGCAGGCATATTACTACTACACGTGGCCCCCTTGATTCACTTACCATAAAGGAAACTGCATAAAGCTGTAATCCGAATCGGCTTATTATTCGCCAACTAAAGCAAAAATCTTGAGTCTTCTCTCATAAGCTCATAGAAATAACTCTAACAGCCGGACCGTAACAAGCCTACAAGAATTTGTACAGTTAGCCTTGCTTGGGACTGTAGGCAATGTAGTTGGGTCGTCATAACATGCTGTACGTTCACCCATACACACATACAGACATATACACACACTCTCCGCCTACATGAATGCATAGGTTATGATTATCATCGAAACCAAAAACGGTAGTGCTAAAAGTACGTAAAGCAGTCGATGTAACCCACTGGGATGGAATAAACAAATGCTAGCGCCGTTACAGATTATAAACAGTATCAATAACTCATCAATCTTTACTGGATAATAATTTCTCGTTTTTGATGGATTTACTGATTTTTCCATTCCACAGGAACAGTTTACCATAAGGAATGTCCTTATCTGTCTATTTTTTCTCCCACCCAATTGACCTTGGATTGATCTCGACCACGTGAGTGCTTAATTTTCATTCGCTTCATTTGTATGGTGTCTGACTTTATTTGCATTTTACAGTTATTGCTGATGTTAATGATGACGTCTATTGTACCTAAAACTAAAATATCGACGTAAAATGGCAAGTCAATGTTTTTTCTTCTGATTTTGCAGGTTATCTCTGATGAAACAATATTTTTGGACAGCGAAGAACAACCTACAATAGAGATATGAGATACGAGATTCAACTGCTGACAGGTAAGGAAAAACTATTGTAATCAACACCAACTTTTCTGCGATCTAACTTAAATGAGATCGAAAAAGATCAATTTATTGAACCTGTTTCGTTAATTTTTCACAAAAACTAATATATATACGTTAACAGGAATAACTATACAGGATCAAAAGTGTCATAAAATGATTTGGTAAAAACATTTTCTTTGACACTTAACTTTGTTATCATGAATGGTTTAAACACAGGGATAGTTTAACAACAGTAAAGAAATTTTGCTTTATCAACCTCGATACTTTCATGAGATGACCCTTGACCTCACAGCATCTTGTTTTCAACTTTGACGTCATCAACGTTTAATTAAATTGTAAGAATAGAATAAAGCAGATGGAGTTAGCTAAGAAATACCTTTTTCATTAACATGTCGAATATTATCATTGTAGTATTATTTAACATTCAATATGTGACGTTACTCCTTGTCAACTTGCTTGTGACCTTGCCCGGATTAGCCAAGCCATCTCTGCTGCCCCGATTTACATGGATTACCGCAGGATTGCTGATCTATGCATCCCTGCAGAGTTCTTTGAAGTTATTGGTGATCAAACAAAGGTGATTTTATAGTAGAATTTTACAGACTATAAAATAATAATATACGCTAAAATGAAGAGGAAGTCGGATTTGTTTTATTTATTACCGATTTTTACAAGTTGCAGTTGTAAAATGACTTGTCTTAAGTTGAAAACAATTCACTGCGCTGTTTTACTTAAGCTTTTACAATAAATCAACATATTTTGTGCAGTTAAATGTTTTCTCCTTTGATGACAGATTGTCACTGATGAAACATTTACTGTGGACAGCGAGAAACAATCTAGTCTGAATACCACCCCAGCCAGTGAGAGGTAAGTGAAATGATTAATGCAATAGATAGTGTAGGTAATGGTACAAAGGATTTAGCCTATACAGCCAAAGGAAGAGAAGAAGTCATCTCACCGTTTCTCCTCCTAGTTTCCATATTTGGTTTATGGTCGATCGACACAATACAAATGTTGCTAACTTCAAACCCTTTTCACGTATACTCACTGCAATCTAATTAACAAAACTATTCGTGACTTCACTGTCTTGAAAATCATTTACAGTTGTAAACAACAACAGACTGACGTCACTGGACTGCGCACATCACAAGAAAGAGATGATGAGAAGGAAGAAAATCAACATTCCCACGGTAAGCTGAAGTTGCTTCAATTTGCTTATGATCTGATAAAGAATGGCATGGTATGGTACTGGTTGGAATGGCATGATACGGTGCCGTGTAGTAGGGTATAGTATGGTTTGCTATGGTATAGTATAGTATGGTATATGGTATGGCATGGTATGGTAGTATGTGATATGATGTGATGTGATATGGTGCTATATGTTATATTATGTGCCGTGGGTGGGCGACATGGCGAGATCCTCCTAAAAAGTTTTACAGCCTCTCACTATAGTTATGAACATGTTAATAGCTAACATTCATATCCCACAATTAATGTTTACTGATGGATGTGGAGTGGGGTAGGAGTGGGGTAGGAGTGGGGGGTAGACGTGGGGAGTAAATTTGCGTTAAGTGTTTGAGTGTCACATCATGGGTATATGATGAGGTCACATTTTGTCACAATGAATCATAATATATTGACCAGATTTAGAATCTGGTCATGACTTTCTCTGCTACTATGAATATTTACGATATGTTAAGTTTTCACGTGACAACATTTTCCTTCTATGACGAAGATCTTGTCGAAATGCTATCCCCCGTTCCGATGGGACCCTAAAGGACTAGTCACGTGGGTGGAGCCCAGTGACGTAATCTTCCACGGTCTCAATTTAGATGAGGTACATAACGCGCAATCAACCATTACAATTGTTTCAATAATGTTCTCTGTTCCGTTAATGAGTTGACCATGATATTTTGGGATGAGTAAAGAAACTGACAGTATATTTGCATTTCTTTTTCATTCGATGTGTATCATACTATGCAGGGGTTATAGGCTGCAGCTTTGTTCTATTTCTCGGAAAACATTTTTCTTCATTAATAGAAATCCTTCATTTTACAATATTCATAATATATAGATTCATAGTTTGGGGTCCATATATAAACTGCTACATCAAAGAAGAATCACAGACATTCGATACTCACAAGTTTAAGGTTGGATAATGGATTCCATTCTGTTAACGATGCAAATAAAGAAAGTTTATAGAGGGGTTAAAAATCATAAAAGTAATAAAAGAGGTGTTTGAAATCATTGCCTATATTCACAGGCTTGAAAGCTGGGAAGTCGGCGATATGTTTGCTACTATCGAGGCTAACTTCGGCTACAAATCAACCTTTGATGAGACCTTGTCTCTGAGTACACGAGAGTTATTCCATTCTAAAAAATAAATAATATAAAGACGTTGGAACAAGTTTGTGACGTTCGCAACGGAAACTACTGACAGTTATCAAAGCATATGGTACATTTGGCTACATATACCACGTTATGCATGTGCATTCAAGATAAAATGATGTTATTTTCAAATTCCTAAAAAATGATCAGCTTCCCAAGAAAAAAGCAAAATAAAGCAGAATAAATCAAATGAACGTTCTTATCCCTTATCAACGATTTTGTAGAGCATGCGCATTCCTGTCATGCTGTTTGGCCATATACTATATCTTAACGTTTCGTATCTTGTCTCCCTCAGAACATTACTGGTGGAGGATGAAACACCAGATTACAAACTCAGAAGGGGAGAGCCTGTCGTCTAGCTGATGAAATCGAATTTAAGAAGAGGGCTGATGAAGCCATCCAGACAAAACCCCAAAAGCGTAAGAAGAAGGCCCGACGTCGTTCAAGGAAATCAGAATGTCGATATCAATAAAAAATAAAGAATAAAAAAAAAAACAATAGAAAAGTTGTTAAAGGCTGCATAAAGATTGTACTTTGTCAGTTTTGTCTTGTATTGTATTTGTATCCAAAATAAATTACAATTATATTTGTATTTCGTCGTATTTCTTCTTATTGTTGTCTGTAACATCTATACCCCAGCAAGAAAATACTTTTGTGCATTAATTGCTTACCTTTGTCGTTTCACAATGCTTGGCGCGATTTCGGGTTGAGGGGGGGGGGGGTTGGAGGGGCTGGGAATCAGCACCGGGTCGTTTTGAGGGTTTGTATCGCCAGCGTGCTAACTTTCTCATAAATTTAACAGTTGCCATGTCGTGTATGTAAACATTTTCCATTCTATAACTAAAAAAAAAAATTAAACCTACATTTAGTAGTCCACGTAACTACCTTTGTGATTGGTTGAAAGTTTGTCGTTTATCAGCCTCCCCTCTATGCATGGAGCGGTACCTTACTCAATAGTTTTGTATATAGTATCAAGACAAGAAAGTTGCGTGCCATGTACGCAAACGTTATTAATTCCTGTATCCCTTTAAACAGATTGAATTCAATAAATGAATGACTTATTATCACTGGGCCAGATGGGCCCGTACCCTGGCCACCATATAAGGCCAGTATTAGACCAGAAACTATGGACATACGAAAAATGAGTGAAACGGGGAGGCATCACATGTATGTCTGTCGCAGGGCACAAGAAAGTAAACCCGGTCCTGTCGCTGCATGGGAATCAGCTTTATCTCAGGTGTTTAATCAAATGAATAAGGTGAAGGAAGGGTAAAGGAAGGGTGAAGGTAGGGTCCTATGAAGGATCCCCTCCAAGAACAGGGTAAACACATTTGTAAATCTAGAGTAGATACAATCACGTTCTAGAATATACTGCTATATTCATAATGAAATATGAGTACTTCTTTTATATTAAAATAGTAAGAACTATTAACAGGAATTAAAGAATGATATCTTTTACGTATTTTTGTTTTACATTCAATGATACAAACAATGTATATGTATGAATCTTGTTGAGAGACCTATCATTTAAACTCCATCCTTGAATATAAGATACAGTTTTTCAATGGTATATATAATATAGCCTATATATATATATATGAATAAAAATAATGAGAATGTATGAAATATTTATTTAAATATCTCGTATTATAATCTACCCTTTAAGTTTCAAAAACAAAATGAAAAGCAACAATGTTAATAATGCATACATTGTGATATTAATGCTATAAAACTATAGCTCATAATACATATGATATGGTTGGGTTTGCTTCTTGGTCATGGTGGCATTTTTATTAAAAGTGTGATGCTTTATTCAGTAATGTAATGTGCATTATCGTATCCATTTAGTTTAGTCTCCGTTACAGTCGTTTCGTCTGTGGAAGTTCCTTTCTCCTGTAACGTTTTCTCCACGTCAACACCAGTACTAAGGTGTGTTATATCCGACCTATGGAGATTAATGAAGGAAATGACGTCACAGAATATCGTGACACTATGGCGGGAAAGTACAAAGAAGGAGAGTTTGGCGAACATTCTTTTTTGTCTAAAACAACATCTTCCATTTCTAGGTGACGGTTTAGTCATGGACTTTACCCCCCCTCCCCCCCCACCAAGAAAAAGAGAAACATTTTGCAATATTATCTGGCACTATAGTTTCGCTGAGTTTTGTCATTTTGCACGTACGTTGTGTAAGTCGTCCTAAAATGTCTATACCGCCCGCCCCCCCCCCGTATCTTCACCCCAGCCACAACCACGCACCTGGTAACTTTTCATCTCGCAGCTAATATCCTCGCGCGGATGCACATAAATAGAATCGTCATGCATGCACTTGTGTATAAATGGCGTTCCATACTTACATGCTGGTTGCCTCTACTTCATCGACGGTTTGTTTCAATGGTTCACCGCGGGTCTCCGGTAGGAAGAGGACTATTAGAGCTGCTATGATGGAACAGGTCGCAAATATGATCAGATGTAGACCATCGTAGACATCCCCAAGAACAATCATCAGTGGCGCTAGAATACTACCAAACCTCGCTACGGTCGAACAAGACCCAAGACCAACACCTCTGATGATCAAATAACCGTGTACGTGGGTCAAAGGTCATGCAGCTAAGTGTGGCTTGTGCCGCTTAATAGATTAAATCAGCTAAGAAGTGAAACAACAGCTAACAGTGAAACAATGTGTGACGAACGATAACAGGAAAACAAATAAACTAATGTGACTATGGCAGTAATTTGATCTATCTTATATGTAAATTAAAAAAAGATAAATTCGTGTTTCATTAAACAGCATGCGTAAACATATATCTACTTTTTATGATGCACTGCTTGTGATCATTATTCGCATCAAGCTTACTTACATTTTGAGAAGAGTGCATACGGAAGGGTCATATGTTTATAAGTTACACATTTCACGCAAATTTTAATCCGAATCCATATGAATATGTTTTCAATTGATGTCTTTTTTACTTTTTGATGACCGTTTTGGCTATAAACGAACGCAAGTAGTATTTTATCTTTATATTAGTATTTCAATCCCCAAATTAGTATCATACATCTACATGTGACTTGCACTCTTCTTATCGAAGTTTCGGTCTGTAGGACTTGTTTTTTTAGAAACTGTGGGTTTTTTGTTATGTCGGAATTTCAATTCTTTGTCCCGAAATTCCACTCTTCATCTCAAAATGTTGACTTTTTATCTCAAAGGCTTGTTAGTTATTTCTAATTCAAACTGTTGTATAGGAAATAATAGTTTACATTACAATTGAATTTGTCGACAATTTTGAAATCCGTAAGTATATAAGTAGTAGGTCACATAACAATTTGGCAGCTTGCCCACCCCCCTCCCATGCCCCAAGATCATCAACCATTAAGCAGGTATAAGTAAGTCCGACCCGACAATTTTGTCACGGAGCTAACAAGTTGACAAACAACTGGCCTGGTTTTTTTTTTTATGGTCAACTTACCTTAAAGTGGTTGGAAACAACTCTGTAGCATAGATGTATATGATTGTATATGCAGCAGTTATACAAAACTTCCCTGTCATTGCAAAAGCTGTTATAGCGGTTAAATTACCTGTAAGGGTTAACAAAAAATCATCTTCGTGAAAAACAAAACATATTTTTATGTATATTTCGAGCTTAGGCCTAATGCTTGCAGGGTACGAAGACGTTATAAGAGATGCGGTACGGTAAAATGCTGTTTCGCAATGCCATGTGGCCTAGTACCAATATATCATGCATGCGTCATTGTTCGTTTTACATTGAGGAGTGGGATATAGGGAGACACAGAGGTCCACCATCTCCCCCCCCCACCCCAACCCCACGCCATCCTCACAACCCGAGGTGGTTATGCCACTATAAGGTTAGATGTATATACAAGCCGGTTAATATTTACGCAACGTAAAATAAGACGAAGATGAGAAAACGCTATTATTTGATTACAGTGTACTATTACAATTGAAAAAGATGGTTAAACTTTACTCACTCAGAAAGGACGTTATCAGACAACATGCTCCGCCGACGAGATAAAGACCAAATAGAGAATACCGTCTGCCAAGAAATGATTGGGTAAGGGGAATAACTAGAAGATTGGCGGGAAACTCAACTGCAGCAGATATGAAAAACGTGACGTAGTCGTTGTCACCGAGGTCAGCTGTGTTCAGTGAGAGACCGAAGTAGATTAGACTGTTGACGAACCTTCCAAATGCAAAGAAAAACAGATTGAAAGATGAGAACATTTGTTCTTGACGATTTTAATATGCATAACTGATCATTGCTTATGTAGCAAGTCTTTGGTTCTCAACTAATTAGAGGCACTCAACTTGCTACTTTATAATTCTATACACCTTCTTATTTCATTATATGCATACTTTGTTGTTATGCCCATAAAATGTTAACGCAAACAGTACTTACTGCTTAAGAAGGGCAGATGTTTAGAAATGCAAAGAGAATCTCCAAATAAGGGCATTAAAACGAAATAGAAAACAAACGGTTCGATATATATATAGTAGCGGGCCTATTTCTTACAAAGTATTACGGTCCTGCATTGCTCCCACGCTATCTTAATCCAAGTAATCATATATACTGCTCTTACGTTGATATCCTGAAAATCTATACTATGTATCAGATTAAAATTTAGCGTTATCATTTGCAATAGGTAAGCAATTTCTTTAGATTTAAAACCATTAGGTTTACAGTATGTCTCTTTGGATTTGCTGTTCTCGCCGCAACACCAGCACACTACCACTAGCACCCTCAAATGACGCTCATACCATGTTACTGTTGTGTATTTGGGATCGCTAGTGTGCAGGTTAAATGCAATGAAGGCTCGCCCCAAACCGCGTGCGGCCATCTGAAAAAGTTAACTTTCTGTTGCTTGCAAGTGACGTTTTGTTTGTGTCGCTACAAAATGCAGACAGTAATGAAACGTGATACCTTAATTGTTATCTTTAGCTGGACATGAGATGTCCATCGCTGTATCGTTTGTATACTGTGCTGTGGGTATTGACCGCAGCTGTATGTACTGACTGAACACTATAGTGTCTAATTACCGACGGTAGCAAGCTGTGTGTGTATTTTCTGGGATCGATGGTAGTGTTTAACACTTCTGTTACACCTAATTCGAAACTAGGTCAAATTACCGGTATTAGACGTTTCTTTTTGCGCGAGTCTTCAAACCCTTTAACTAAGCATTAGTGGTATGAAACCCCGCAAGCATGAAGTAGTAACATCTCCGACTTTGTGGCTACGAACACCTACAGGGAGCAAATTATCGCGGGTTAATGCATCAGAGGTGACACAAGAATCCGCAGTCTTAAATCAAAGGAATGTTTATGCCGTTACCATGGAACCATACACCGACAGCTTGTCAGAAGATCCGTTCCTGTTACGGCAGCGATATAAACTCAGTGCCTTGCAGTTTTGTTATTTCATGATTTATTTGATCCAAGACATAAAAAAATATCTATATATAAACATTACAAAAGACAAATAGGATCTGGATGAATAAAAGGAAACTAAATTCCTATAGCCCAAGGGCCTGTGCAACCAAAAACACAAACACAAAAAATTAGCTAAACAAATTATAAATTTTGTTATATATGTCAGAATCAAAGAATTTTGTTATCCCGTTTTTTCAAACAAACATTGATTTTGGCTCGTTGAAAACAAGATTTAGCCTACAGGCCACGGCACGTAATTTTTTAATGACTTGCAGTTTTGTTATATATTCAGTACTAGAACCAAAGAAAATCGTAAAGAATCTCACATAACTATTTAGGGACATATACATACATAAATTATTACAATACTGATGACAAACTGATGAGAAACTAGAACAACCGTATTTGTATACAAGTACATGTCATTGTAGTGCGCGGTGAAGTCCTACGTAGTCAACATGTGAATTTGAGATTGTTATGAAGAGTGTATGTTCAGCTGGCATTCACCAGCCAGCCATGTAAGATGATGGAGCGGGCTAGTATTTCCAATATTGTAGCGCGCATGCGCACTTCAATAAATATTTCAGTAATGAAACGAACTCATGACATATATACATTCTGATGGCATATATATGAATTGAACGAAAAGACAATTACCATACGCAATACAGTAGGAGACTTATTTTGCGTATCTTTGGAGTGCGAAACAAATCAATCACTGTATAGGTTGTAGTGTTTTGTCTTCTCTTCTACAAAAAAAAAAAGAAAAAAAAGAAACAAATTGAAGGTGATAATGATTACATGATGTTAATTCAAGTTGATGCTGTGGAAGATGTTGTTCTAAGCTAAGTTGCCAACAATTTGCCCCCAAAATATTATTCCCTCTATCACACTAATAATATATCCTATCTGCCGGTGGATGGGGAGAGTAAGGGGGGGGGGGCGTCTGAGCCCCTAATCGTCATCATCGTCATGCCGCCTGCCACTTATTTCTAACAAGAGCTTTACTCCACCATACCGCTGGGTCATTCAGCTGGTTCCTTTGAAGCAGAAAGAAGAGTACCAAGGAATCAAGTTATCAATTTCTGGTTCCTATGTCTCATAATTCTTGGAATATATTTGAGAATATACCAAAAATTATATTGGATAATACACAAGAAATTTATAGCTTTCCTAAAAAAAATGTTCCCAAGGCTAATATAGTTGACTTGTTTCCTGCTGAGTACCTACAAAAATAAATGTCTTCAGAGGAAGGATCCCAGTGTACCCCACAGCCACCCCCCCCCCTTTCAACTGTATACGCAACTGTGGTGCAGTTCCAATGCACTAATAAACTACATGATTGCACAGTTTCGATGCGAGGGGATTGGGGGTACAGCAGTTTACTTTTCGTGGCCAGGTTATTTTCTTGGGTGATTCTCCTAGTTCTATAGTTGTGTGAACAAATGTGGGGTCATTGTACTAACAAGTGTTAAGAGTGTGAAGAATGTGTGAAGAAAGTCCAGTTACCTCCAATAGCTTAGCATTATACGGCCGTTGTGACCTGGAATAATCCAAGACCACGTATATTTACAATAAGGGAGACGAGAAAATGCAAATTAATGAGCGCTTCTCTTTTGTCAGAGGCAAATCTTACTGAAAATGTAATCATTTTCATTTTTGCATGTTGTGCCCTTTTACACGCTTTTCATATGCCAAACTTTTATCATTCATTCAATGGGTATCTGAGCATGCACTCGAATAGTCTATGTATGTAATGTTGTGTTTAGAGTAGGTATATTACGTATTAGCTGAACTGAGTCATTGTTTTGCATCTTACCTCCTCTTGCTTAGTTAATTGATCAACCAAATCGTTTGGTAACTTATCCGCTGTTTTATTTCCTTTTGCAATTTTCTGTAAAACCTTTTCAGTTTCTTCAAACTTGTTTTTCGCCATAAGCCATCTAGCTGATTCTGGTAAAACACTGAAAACAGATAAAGACAAACAGAAATCGATGAAACCGAGAAGACATCGCATGAATTTCGTACATTATTGGTTTTTTCAGCAACATCAGCCATTTATCAGCATGATAGAATGACAATTCAATACAAGACATATTGAAAAAAAAAACACATTAAGCTGACAGTGTCAAATATAAAATTTCAATATGCGATTGAAAATATTCTCTTATTTTCACAGATTATATGAGAATTTCAATAAATATGAATAATGGATTTCACAGGTCTGGGGAAGAGGAGGGGGTGGTTTGGGTCTAAGAATGCACTTATCCCCGTGCCACCCCCACCCCCTCTCCTCAAACAGAGCAGCTATATCCCGCGGTACTAATCATATTTTCAAGAAATACATATTAACTCGGCAACAAAATGTTCTTTTGATTTACTTAGTAGCATAAGGAAATTGTCCAAACTATAGCTGATAGTTCTCCCCTCTTCATGAATATTCATATGTACTTACAAAATCAATAGAAACAAAGGCAGCAGACAGACAGAAGCAATTCGACTTAAATTTCTCCAATCGCGAACGAAGAAAGCAAACACAGCAAGAAGCATGGATCCGACAGAGAAAGCTAACGGTGTAGCTATACCGCCATAAACCCGCTTGGAAGGCCCCACAAGCTCGGTCACTGAAAACGAAATCATCGGTTAACCGTTAAAATGTTGCAGATGTCAACTTTTCGTCACATGGTAGACTTATACGTTTTTTGTTTTTTTTTGTCATATACATGTAACGGTTGATTGTATAGACGATAAACGATGTTTTATACAAAATGGCTGCCAGACATAATTTGGTCATTGTTCTTTAACTGATACTACTTTGTCGTAGAAAGGGTATGGAGGATGTAATGGAGGAAGAAGGAGTGTGATCAGAGAACAAAAAAAAAATCGGTCTTCATGTTTGTTCTGTATTAGACTGGACATACGTTGGAATGCATTATGCTTTTTATGAAATGTCACCCAAGACAGAGCCTGGTGACGAAACAAAATACTTGATCCACTGTCAA
>KN885120.1:68434-84219 GCA_000934455.1 Apostichopus parvimensis
TGTACTCTGCACTTTGATATTGCACTCAACATGCCGTTAATACCCCTGAAAAGATTATCAATCTTTGCGGTAATGGTTACTTGGTTTCTATCAAGTAGTGATGATAATCTTTCAGGAACTTGAGAGATGTTGTTCTGCGTCGAATAAACTTTGGTTATTAAATAAGATCCATAGATACTGCCAAACGTGTTCAGTTTAGGCGACAAATCTGGGTTAATGTCAAGCCGGTATCTTTACACTCAAGGTCAAATTTGAAAGAATGTTTGCTGCCATCACATATCCAGTTTACGTCACCGACACATGTAGCTGTCTATAATAACACTCCCTACTTGCTGGGAAAGTCTTTGAAGAGTCCGCCACTCCAGTAATGTTGTTTTGGAAACTGATTGTAATAATGAACATGATATGTGTGGGTACGCAGAGGGGGCAGGGGCACATATTAATGACTTTTACCTGCACCCAGATGGCCTCGCGCCCACGAGACTTTTATTTGCTGCATGCTCATAGCCGTAGCAAACGACGGTTCATATAACCGGGGTCACCAACGTCCAGGCGGCCTTCCAAGGGTTGGTTCCGAAATTTTGAGCCAATTGATCACCGCATGACTGGCAGTCATGTCTTTGCATGAACAATTAAATGAGCACCAATATGCATACGCCTTTGTCAGTTTTATAGCGCCTTTTCTCCAATGTTACATTTAGGAATTTGTGTTAAGCAGGGCCTCTTATCCCAATTTCGTCAGACTTTCTTCCAATTAAATGACTAACATTTAGTTACACTAGTACGTCGTATACATTGACAATCAAAACTGATTCTTTCCTGTATGTATTCTCAGTTTGATATCCACAATAGCGGAGGGACATGGGTGTGGTACAGGAGAATGAGGTATACTTTGCAATGTTAATTTGATGTAAGTGTAGCGTACACGAGCTGGGTATTCATTCAGATCCCGCTGGTAAAGGTACAGGGGAAATATTTCATAGTCTGTCTTTCCTTTTATTGGTTTCTTTTTCAAAATTAATCAAGATTGAACTAAATAAGAAAAGAAAATCTTGTGCTATACAAATGTAGTTACAATTGTGGAAATGATAGCACCATTTACATCTAATTTCCCTTATCCAAACAAAAATGTGTCATCTGGGAGGGGTCACTCCTCCCCTTACACCCCCCCCCTCAGGCAGGACAGCAGCAACATTGTACAACAGTCACCAAAATACTTCAAACTCTAGCAATGGGCCCGATGTCGATTCATTACGGTTTAGATGAAGTGGGGTTGAAAGGGCACCTGCTCTCTTATGAACAACAAGCACGCAACCAATTAAATGTTGGCATACTTTTATTAGAATTTATATCGATCCGCCCGATTGCTTGTTCTCCCATCTCAGGCAAAGTGCCAAAAAGCAGCCGCAGAAGAACACTTTTTGATATATTAATCTGTATTTTGGTGGTTTGGCATGTTGAAGAGCACGTCTCGGATATACATGTGGGCAAATCACGGTTCATACTTATTTGTTCTGACATATTAATAATTTGTGATCATAAATAATAATTGCATATAGCAAACTAATAATTCGTTATATCAAATTAAGATAAAAATACGCGTGGATTTGCTAGGCTTTCGTAACATCCTGACAAAACCGTGAAAATATGAACAGTTTGTTTGACGTGCACAACGGTAACAGACCGTCGAATCCATCCGTTCTTGCACACTTGACTTAACAACACAACTCTAAGAAATAACGCGCATGTTGTATCAATGATATCATCATCCATCCAGTTTTTAAGAAGGAACGGGATTGCAAGTTGTAGGTACCACACCATAATTAAAGAGTGGAGGTTAACCATTGTCGAGAAATAGCTCTAAAGTGATCTACTGTAACTGTATTCATATTTTTTGGCATTTTCTGATTCATCACCATTCTGTTTCAGCCTTGAATGTTGAAGAGGATTCATGAGGACTGAAGGTGATTTAAGGTATCTTAAGAAATCTTGAGTAAAACAAGAACACTCCACAGCAACAATGGCAGATGGGTTGAGGTAGCACTAAGCTAACCTTTGAGCTCTTCTAGCTCAAAATCTGAAAAGTCATGGTGGCAAAAGTTGAATATGCTGCGATAGCCAAAGTCATCAGCTATCCTATGGTGGGTAGGAACATGTCAATTGAAAGCTTCTATCCGTATGCTATAGCGGCCTTGTAAAGTGACGAGTTTAGTGTGTAAGTCAACGGGAGCAATTAATTGTGGTGTGACACCTGTAGACAGAAATAAACCTGTTTTTAGCTCCAGGGTTCATGGGCAATTTTTATTCCCATCGCACCTGCAAACCTGTTTTATATTTAACAATTTTCCTCAATTTCTGCGTCACATACATTAGCAATATCGGCCAAGGCATGCATTAATTGTCAGACATACAGAAACGAGGTAATGAAAAGAAAAGAATCTATTACAGGAAAGGAAATGTAATAGCCAAAAATTTATTTTTATTTTCCTTCTCGTGGAACTATACAAAAGGTATTCATTAATAATAAATAAATGAGGAAAACACAAGTAAAGAGCATCTACTGCTGTAGAAACTGAATGTTAAAAGAAAGAAATATTGTTGAATGTTCTGCCAAATATACTTGGATTAATATCTTGACAATGGTTTTAGTGTCTCCTTTTAATCGACCAGAAAAGTGGCGAATACAAAGGGTGCGGGGGGGGGGGGGGCAGGAGATTCATTCGTGCAATTTTTTAGAATGTAAGGTTATCTATTTGTACAACCTTACTTAATCATAGAGGTAATTTATGGTCTATGCCTTAGAAATGTCACACATTTGCTGGGGAGGACCACCAAACAGCCAAAACAATCTACATCTGATTCAACTTCAACAAACACGATACCTCAAATTCTTGATCCACCTATGACCCTTCTATCAAGGTCCATTCCTCTACCTGAATCAATCCTCCTATGACCCTTCCATCAAGGTCCACTCCCCTACCTGAATCAATCCACCTATGACCCTTCTATTAAGGTCCATTTCCCTACCTGAATCAATCCACCTTTGACCTTTCTATTAAGGACACAATTTTGAAAGCAACATCGGTAAGACAGAAAGAAAAATACTATTCAAGAGAATAAACCTCACACAGGCTAGCCTCAAATGTGAAAGTAGTAATATAGGATAAACGGTCGTAAACAAAGAGAGAGATTTGATTGGCGCATGATCTGTTGGGCGGGACTTGCAAATATTGATTAAAAATTGTTGAATCTATAGACTTGTTAATAAATCTGGTGAATTTTATTCTGCTCAAATTTGTTAACGACAGATAACTCAATAAAAATAATGAATATTGATATGCAAATTGCATAGAAGGGTGTCATTTTCACTGAGCTTTCAGTGCAGTAAGTTGGAAAGGTCAAGTTTAAAGTTGGCAAACACCTAATGAGACTTTAAGTATTAAATACAAATAATATATGCATTGGATAAGTTTTGCAATGAATCCCGTTGTGCAATATATGTGATGTTTTCTAACCCATCCCTTATGATGGGTATGTACCCTTCTGCTTTCCTTGCATTGAATAATAAAATGATATATCGACATACATGGCTTTATTTTTGTTTGACATTTTTTTGTTATGACATATTTTATTTTCGCCGATGCCTTTCAATCATAAGGTCCCGAGTTCGAGTCACTCCAAGATTAATGTATATCGTCCAGTTACAGAGTTGTTGACAATTGACAATTCATAATCATGGACGTTAAATATGAATCTAAGAGACTGACTTCAGTCAGCTTGCGACTTTGATAAGCCAATGATGGCTTCTTCGGGAGTTCCTGCTTGCAGGAGGATCTAACATACATACATACATACATACATTCTCAACTAATGACCCCCTCCCTCTCACTATGGGTTAACAATAAATCATATAAAATACATAGATGTTTTTGGCAATATTCAACTAATCACTTCACCTACTATGTATCAACACATACACACACAGACAAATAGGAGATCATGTGAACAGAAAGACATTCTTGACCACACTTGTACATCAACAAACTGCTCAGTTATCTGCATATCCTAATAAAATCTTAGTCAATCAGACCATGGTAATAGCTCCATGGTAATAGCTCCATGATCAGACTAAAACCACAGCTAATTACTTGATTCTGAATGATCAATGCTCACATTTTACTTATTAAACAATGGGATACCGATCAAACAGCCTACATGCATGAGGATACCAGGCTATAAAATTATTGCCTATTTAATGGCTAAATATGCCAGTGGATTTTGCTGTTTGCCAGTAGAAAACAAAAGCACAAGTTTGCATTTTCTGCCAATGTAGGTGCAATGTTGCTATTCTATTAATACATGTAAAATGCAAGAGGGATTTGATTTTAGCCAGTAGATTTTTTTATGCATTGGCAACTTTTAGCAAGTAGAGGCAATGATAAATTATCAATCCCAAACCTATCCATCATGAGAGCTTAAGTACTTATTCTAATGCTCAATGTAGAAGCAATTTCAAGAAATATTGACATATTCTCAACTAAGAAGGTCCAATAATGCAACATGAACTTTGTTTGGCAATAAAATATTTCCATTTTGTTTGTTTTTTTGTAGGAGTTTTGGCAAGGACTGAAGGGGGTAAGCAATTCATACACTTAATTGAATGTTGGAGGGGAGGGTTGGTTTACATCTGTTTGTTTATTACACTGTGACATTGAACCCAAGTCTTGCAACAGTAAATATTGTCTTTACAGATTACAGAAAATGAATTCTTAGATCCATCCATTCCATCGCTGAAGTCTTATGTTACAGCTGACAACTATCGGAAGTTGTGGAGCAGCCATGCCATTAAAGAACTCTTTGCAAATGAGGCCATAAGAAATAATCAGTGACTCTTAACCAAAGACCAAAAATCTTTCAGAAATTAACACTCCTCATCTTGCTCAAGTGGTAAATGAAAATCAGGAGCTTTAAAGCTATCATGTCAACAAGCAGAGCCTCCTTTGGTTCAGTTAAAACTTGCTGGAACTTCTTGACCTGTTGAAATGAAAGGAAGGATGTATGAAGTCCACTTTACCTTTGATATTGAAAGCACTGTACATTTTACCTATTCTAAATACATTTCTCAAAGGTTGGTTTATGGGTCATACAGTCATACAGTGGTCAGAACTTACACTTTTTATTTTTTTTCAAAAATAAAGTTAAGCCTTTTTTTCCTTCTTTGTTGAGATTATATAACTTTATTAATCCAACAATTCAGCCTTAGAGTTCATATTTCACATTATGATGTCAAAGTGCAGATTTGCTAATGGTGAATTTCATGTTACAAAGCTGAAGTTGAAGATTCCTTCAACTGAATTAGGCCACTTCTTCCCTTTCATGGCAGAGGGTTGTCGGGAAACTGCCAGGTATGTCCATCAAAATGAAGGAGTAGCTACAGTAAGTTCAACCAAATGGAACCACATGTCAAGAGTTGGACCCTTTATGTACTTAATAATGTAAAAGAACATGTGATTTATCTTCAAATGCTGCCTCGTCAGTTAAAGGGTGTGAAGACTCGCGCACAAAGAAACGTCTTATGCCGGTAATCTGACCTAGTTTCGACTGAGGTGTAACAGAAGTATTAGACACCACCATCGATCCCAGAAAATACACATACAGCTTGCTACCGTCGATGATTAGACACTAGTGTACAGTCACTACATCAGCTATGGTCAATACCCATAACAGCGATGGACATCTCAGGTCCAGATAAAAGATAACAAGGTATCACGTTTCATTACTGTCTGCATTTTGTAGCAATAAGAAAAAAACTTCACTTGCAAGCAACGGAAAGTTAACTTTTTCACAGGGCCGCACACGGTTTAGGGCAAGTCTTCAATGCCTTTAAATGACTAATTAATGATTACAGGTGTAGCAATTTGATATAAAAACCTTTTCATTTCACTAGCTTTAATAATAAATATTTCAAATATACCGCCTGGTTTTCTTCATGGTATGGTTTTCTTCATGGCATGGTTTTCTTCTGTCAATTCTGTACCACCTTTACCTTGGGTAACTCCATTGACATCACCTGGAGAATGTTCATCCTCTCTGGTATTTGGACATATCGAATATTTTTCCCGTTGACGAAAAATTGTTCGAAGAAATTTTTGTTTCCATAAGGATCTGTAAAGTGTACATCTCTCATAGTGATGTTCATAAAGCCATCTACAATTTCAATACAACCTGTCATGGAAGATTCATTTCGTAACTCAACTGTTGTCGTTTTGCCTGTTAACCCCTGCAAAAGACACACAAGCGAATTCCTTGACTTGAACTTTTCCCTTTTCGACATATCCATTCTGCTAGGAATAATTATCAAAAGAGTACAAGTGAATTTTAGCTGTAAACGTTTGAATATTCTTTGTGCGTGACAACACTCACAAATCCGGTTATGCAATAACGCTTGTGAACCTAATACGCGAAACTCCGAACTTGTAATGAAACACCGTGTACAATATAGTTATAGTATGTTAACTTCGGAAACGGGAAACCGACTACGGCAAGTCGCAATGTTTACAACTTTATCCATGTGGCCATGGTAAAGATTGTATGTGACATCGACCGAATCATTTATCAATATCAGGTGGTTGTTTTGGTATATCTAAGGCGAGAAAAGGATTCTGTCACTGTCAGGATAGGTAAGTCATCGGACAACGGTGATAAAGTGTTACGGGCAATTCATGAGAACGTACAGAGTACAACAACGATTGTGTGTACTTTGTAATCGACTACTGACAGTACTGTACCTAGACTAGGCCTTAGTGCTAATAGAGCTTGGCCTAGTAATGCAAGTATATAGTAAACCAACTGTTAGGCTTCAAAGTTAGGCTTCATCTGACATGAGTCCTATTTAGCACCAACACATGTTACAGCTAGCCTGGCTAGGCTTAGATATAATGATGGTACTTAATTGGTAGCAATGGACTTATAAGTGACGTATACCTGCTGTACAAGGGCACCGAAGAATGTTCAATCCAGTGCCAGTGGGAGAGGGGCATAACTGTTGGATGGACAGTGGGATATGACTTTTGTTTTGAGTGTGAAAATCACAAAATATCATACCTTTCCATCAAACGATTCATCTATGCTTTCCATACCACCATTTCGAATAGGCTTCAAAAACAGGGCACATTTTAATTTGCTTTCCTTAAAGGCATTGAGACTCGCCCCAAACCATGTGCCGCACTCTGAAAAAAGTTAACTTTGAGTTGCTTGCAAGTGAAGTTTTCTGCTTGTCGCTACAAAATGAAGACAGTATTAGAAATGTGATACCTTGTTATCTTTAGCGGGCTCCGAGATGTCCATCGCTGTATCGTTTGTACACTGTATCGTTTTGCTGTTTTGTGCTGTGGGTATTGACCGCAGCTGTATGTACTGACTGTACACTAGTGTCTAATTACCGAAGGTAGCAAGCTGTGGGCGTATTTCTGTTATTGATGGTGGTGTCTAACACTTCTGTTACACATCATTCGAAACTAGGTCAGATTACCAGCATTAGACGTGTCTTTTTGCGCGAGTCTTCACACCCTTTAATTCTTCAACAACAGGGACAGTTCTTAAATAACCACTTAATATTCATTGTACCAAAAGAAGCACTTACATTACAAAAGGATGCATCATAAATACAAAATAGAAAAGGAGTAACATTTATTACCAGAAAGGAGAACTATTGCAATTTATGGAAAAGGGGCACCTGTTAGAGTTTTCATGTAACATTCAAGAGAGTTACCTACATCAAAAGAATTTCTATTTCTTAAGTCATGTCAAAACCTTAATTCTGCCTAAAAGTCATTAATTTAATATTTTACACAATTTGTTTCAGGAAATGTCTTTCAAGAAGAGTCTGGAGGATGCAACAACACATTTTCTTCGGTCACAGTTTACTGACTGTTTAACCATGTTGCAGGAAATGAAAAAAAGTACTACCTCAAAGAAGTCTATTGTTCTACAAAGCATCATTTTGAACAATTGCATGATTTGTGCTCAGCAACTTGAAGTAAGATGTTATGAGTTAACATATATGAGTTAACATGTTGCATGCAATGATGCTTGTAACCTAGATTATGTAACTATTCCATTTATACTGTAGCATGCACTAAAACCTCACTATTTTTAGTGTTATTACTCCCAGTGGTACTGGTGTTAAGAACATGGTATGCCCAAAAAATTTTGCGATACTTTAATTTGAACCAAAATATTGAGCTAGACATTGCTTTCCATTTGAAAAATAATTGTATTATGATATTAGCGATATATATTAATATTTGTGTTTGCCCTCGATATCATTTACCAAACCAGTTAAACAGATATCCCAAATGTCTAACTGTCGATCACCAACACAAAACCAGACAATTTACACATAAAAGCAAAGTAGAGTTTATAATGAATCTTGACATAAATGAAAGATTTGCAGTCAAAAAAAAAAACTACTTTGAAAGTCCTATAGTACCACTCATTGAAACCCAATTTTGCTTAAAGTATAAAACACATAAAACAATGAATATAAAAATCACTGATTTGTAATACAATTTCTCTAATGAATTACATTACCCGTATACAGTACACTGTTTCTGAGAAAAAAGAGAGGAAATTGCCATATTACACAACATTGATTTGACTTGACTTTTATGTCCCTCACCCCCCCCCCAGCCGTTGACCCGCCTCCCCACACAGACCATTTCCCACAACAACGAAGACAAATAAAAATATACTGTCAAAGCTGGTGTGGTTATCCATCATCCATGTGTCTAATTATTTTGCCTTTGTGTAATCACTAAGAGTTTCTTCAATAACTTTTTAACAAAACTAAACTTAAGTAATATTCTTCGTAATCTGTCTTTTTCTTTTGCCAGTCTTCTCCAACTTTAAAATCGTTTGAAGATATCTTACACACTTTGAAAGGTAAGTACCTCAGAATAAAGTAGCTGTGTGCTTCAACTAGAATAAGTATAATTGCATTTGGAAACTTGACAACTTGGATGCTACAAAAGTGTTTGCTTAAGGCAGCTGCACGAACCTGACACAACTCTACTGTCGTTACGTGGAAAACCGTGTATAACCAATCACAGGTCATTAAATTTGCATGTGACCCTAATGAGCTCAGGTCGTTAACAGGAAAAAGTCGTCGTGTGTGCTGATCAGTTGGTCAGTATGCAGGGGTTGCAGTCGGTTTGGTGCAGCTTGCGTGAAATTTTGCTGACGACCCGACCAAGATTCAACAGTCTGACCTCATCGTGAGCAAATCGAGCATATCAAACATATTTATTATTCGTTGTGGCTTCGGGGACCTCGCAGTTAAATTGGGTCATGGCAGTTTGCATCTGTCCATGACCAGAATGCGACCTGATTCTAATGGATAGCCAATGAGGAAGCGTCGTGAAATCAGTTAGGGGCTGCAGAAAGTCAAACTGGCAGCCCCCATGTCGACTGATGAGCACAGGATATTAAACTGTTGGGTCAGGTTGGGTCAGGCTAGTGTGCGTCTAACCTACGATCCCACGCCGATGCAACTGGGTGACCCCGACTGTCTCAAACTCATTCCTGAGTCTCATCGGGTCGCTGTCGGGTTGGTGTAATTTGCGCCTGCTGTAAGTCGTCACGATGCAATAATGTTCACTTATCTACGGTTGAGTTGAGTCGGGTGGTAAAGTGTGCAAGGGTATGGGGGGGTTGCTTGAGGGGTCAATAATGGAGGGGATGTTGATCAGGAGGAGAAAATGGAAAGAGGGAGATGCTGCAGAGTAAGTGGAACATCTGTAGGTTTTGTCTCAAGTTTATGCCACAATCTTCACTTGTGCTGCTATATAAATTATTTCATTTATTGTGGACAGTTTGTTGCTTTTGCATAAAAGCTGAATGACAACATTGCCATCTGAGTTCTAAGTTTGTTGGTCTGAATATTATTCTTACTGCATGGGTTCTTCAGTATAAATACAGTGCTGTTTCATATAGGGTCATACGCTGTGGTGTTCTGACTACTTCCGATACAATTTAGTCATCAGTAAAAAACATGATGGTTGCTGAGGTTCATCCAATTATTGTGAAAGTGTGTGAATTATCAGGTTGAGCATTTTTTTTTGTGGTTTGGAAATAGTTTTTCTAATTGGAAGAATTTGTTACATGGCCACATTTTTAAAAATTTTCTTTCCAGCTATTTGTATAGCCACTAGATTTTGACAGATGTAGCAAACAAAATCAATGGCATTTGACAAAAAAGTCAGTATGCCTTTTTGTATCTGTTAACATATGTCATTGTAAAATGTTGTATGAAAACAAGTACCCCTGATTGGTTTAATTTTTCTAAATTTGATTTTAAAATTTTTCCTAAACAGGTGTAGCTCCTGCCAGGGTACAGTCAATTGTACAGAGCATTGTTCACTACAACCGTCTCATTACACTTCTTCTTGAAAGTCCACCAATCCAACTGGAAGCCAAGAGTGCACCTGTTGTAATGTCAATTCAGAAATATCTGTCAGAAGGTAAATACATCATGAAGGATGGACCCATATGTATGTTGGGTCAAAGTTCAGTAATACTGTGACGGATTTGCTTAAACAATGGACCATGAGACGCCCACATGAGCTGTATATAAATATGCATTTTAAGTAACTGAATTTGAATTCACCATAACTATGATATGACTGAAAAGTGATTTTAATTCTGAAATTATCATTGTTTACGATGTGGCTCTATGGCATATCTCCCTTAGATTACCTTGAACTTAACGTTAGGCTCGCTGTAAGTTCATTCATGTATGTATGTATGTATGTATGTATTTTAGATCCTCCTGCAAGCAGGAACTCTTGAAGAAGCCTCATGGGTTATCAAAGCCGCAAGCTGACCGAAGTCAGTCTCTTACATTCATATTTAACGTCCTGATTATGAAATGTCAATTGTCAACAACTCTGTAACTGGACGACATACATTAATCTTGGAGTGACTCGAAACGGGGACCTTATGATTGGAAGGCACCGGCGTTAACCACTGAGCTAACACTCCTAACATTCATAAAGTTGTCACTTTCGCTGAAAATGACTCTGCCTCAGCCATGACACACCATCATATCATATATCAGGGCTCAAACTTTAAGCCATTTACTAGCTAAATGCCAGTGAATTTTGCTGGTTACTAGTTTATCAAAAGAGGCACTGGATTTTTTTCTTCCAGTGGACATGAAGTACATAACCACATTGTAAGTTGGGTAACACTCGTCGGTAACAGAAACTCAGTATTACTGCTTATTGTCAGCATCTATATATTTTTGGCTGCTCCCATTAGCCTTTACGGACTTAACTAATAATACACTATAATTCAGAAAAATGACAATGGGAATTGGATATTAGCCAATGGATTTTATAAGCACTTGCAGTTTCAGCAGGTGACTAAAGTTGTAAAACTCTAGGGGTGTATATCCATTGGTGGAACTGCCTGTCTTTTAAATGATTGCGCTGTAATACAGTACCTCATGAATATGGATGAGCTATCATATGTGTCGTTTCCCTACTAATCAGTGTATTAACAAATACGATCCTGTCTTTAAATATCACACTTATGTTGACTGCCCATTTGAGGGCGGGGGGGGGGGGGGGGCATTTCATGCACCTCACAGTGTTCACTTACTCAGTACTTGAGGTATACCACGCCTTGTTTCAGGAAGAAACTATTAGCCACCTACAATTTTCATTTGAAAGATTTTTTCATCAAAATGAGGGAACAAATCATGATCTGTAGAGAAGTTTTGTGTGTTTTTCACAACGTTTTGAACGTGAAACTATTTTTGTTGATCTGACTCAACATTCCTTTCATTTTCTCGCAGTTCGTCAGTGTCTGGATGAATCTTCTGTACCAGTCACACTATTAAAGTGCGCCCTCACTTTATCACAGCAACTAGCTGGATTGAAGGTCAATGATTGGAAAATTCCAGCTGAAAAACAGTCAAAGGTGAGGTATTAGTTCAACCAACTTTAAACAGCTTAGTTCATGAAAACTAAAATTTGTATGTGATGTTTATGTTTTACTTATTGTCTATTTGGTGTGAAAGGGTGATTTAGGTAATGAAGGGGGCTGGTGTAGGGGGGTGGGGGGGGGGGGGGGGGGGGGGGGGGGGGGGGGGGGGGGGGGGTGGTGGGTGACAGACAGGTGACTGATTCTGTTCATACAATGACTACACATCAAATTGGTCCATCAAAGACTCAGCCCTACAAAATCAAGTGGGGAAACAAGATTCCTTTGTAACTAGTTGACAATGCTTCACCAATTTGTCAACGATAAACAATTCTTTGGTCTCATTCGAATTCGGTTGAGTTATTTCACCTATTTGTAGCTTTAACATCAAAGCTAAATTGTCAGTGAAAGTCATGTTAAAGAGCTACGTACTGTACATGTTCCAAGTTTGTTACATCAGTTGGTTTTTGAAGAAGATTATCACTTCTCTGCTTCTAATATTTCTAAATTCTTAACAAAATTATGTATAAACAATTAACTGTTCTTTACTTACAGTTCATGTAAAAAAAAATGGAAAAATGGAAAAATTGTAAAATGTGATGTGAAGTGTGTTTTAACTGTTACATCAAAAGTTATTGGAAAGATGTCTAATATCTTCTTGCTTTATACATGTCTTAAATATCAAATTGTTGGATTTATCACAAACCCTTTCTTGTTTTGCAGGAGTCATGGTGCATTGTCATGATGAAACCAACTGGGTGCAAGATACTGACCTCACTACATAATACAGGTCCCGTCCATGAAACGTTATGTGAGTGTGAAATAATAATAATAATATTTGATTTTTATATGGCGCTTTACACCAGTGATAGGTCTTAAAGTGCTTTACAGATGTTATATTACCCCTGGTCAATGATAACCTGTCCCAGAGACAATCCCTCCAGTCAGCAGCAGTTATATACTGCGCCCAATGACAAGTTACCTCACAGGTACCCGTTTATTTCCTGGGTGGAGAGAGGCAAGTGAGATGAAGCATCTTGCCCAAGGACACAACGTAAAGAACTAGGCATGAATCGAACCAGCAATCCTTGGATTACGAGTCCGACGCCTTAGCCAATTGGCCACCACGCTCTCAAAAATATTTCAGGTTGTTTCAAACTCCAAGTCACCAACATTTGACTCATCATGTGATTGCCTGTGTCCTATTTTCCCCTCTCCTCTCCTCTCGCCGAGTAACTGTAGGGAATAAGGCAGCATTCTAATATTGGGTAGCAGTTATGTAATATAATATTGTTACTATGTGCAGAACTGCTAAACACCTACAAACTTTCATAGCATTTGGCCTTGGCCATTTTTGTGTATCATTTTGCGATGCGATACTGTATAAAATATTCCCCCAGCTGGAGATAACTGGTTTGAACTCTTGTTTTAACCCAAAATTCCTTTGCCCTTTTTAAATTGTTTCTGTCATTGATTTACTTGTACCCATTGTATAGAAAGCCAAACCTCTCTTGAAATCACATTGCTGTTACTTTATGGTTTGAACTGATTGACACTGGGATCATTGGGATGTGATCCCTGGTTTAATACACGGTATGTGACCTACTGTGGATTCTGACTTCGGCCCAAAAAATTCCCTATAGCAGGGGTTCCCTAACTGGGGTGCAAGAACCCCCAGGTGGTGCGCGAGTCCATCCCAGGGGGTTCCTGACACGTTTCTAAAAGTCAAATCTAGAGTACTTTTTGTTCCATATGCATATATGTTGCCATAGTAGTACCGTACCATGCATGTGATACTTGAGCTTTTACGATGCACTGTTTTGCGTGTTATAGTATAATAATGACTCAGATCGTGTCTCGAAAAGTTGGGGATTCGTGGACAACTCTGACATCCACAGGGGATTCGTGGGGGCATAAAGTTAGGGAAACCCTGCCCTATGGGGATCATCACCAACTAAGGGCTGGTCGGGTCAGTTGGTAGAGCATTGGTCAAAATCCCGTTCTAGCCTTAGAATTCTTTTCCTTCTGAAAGTATTTTAATTAAACATACAATTTAAAATGAATTAAATTGAGGCAGCCTTCTGGATATTTAATTTAATGTGAATTAGTGATTAATTAATGAATACATTTGATTTTATGATATTTTGTCACCCAGAGAATTTTTTTCATATAATGTGAATCTCATGCAAATGGAATAAATTTTATTTGGTGTTTTATTCTTTAAATTGGAATAAATCAAGTTACTGTATCTGCATTGCTCAAGGATTAAAGTAGAAATACTGCCGAAACCATTGCTATTTTTAACACTTGTCAAATGTTGTCTGCTTGTTAGAGGCTAAAGTTGTGAAAATTGTGAATAACTATTTTTGTATGAGTTATTGCCACAATCAGGCGTGTAGCCAAGGGGGGGGGCAAAGGGGCAGCCGTCTCCCCCCCCGTGAGCATATTTTTTGTGTGTATGTTTTTATGATATTGCTAGTAATATCAAAAGAGAAAATGCTAAGATGCAACTTACAAGGCCTGGGAAGTGCCATGTGAGGCATTTTCAGCCAATTTTTTTTACGCTTCGCTCCAACTCATGGTGGCGCTACGCTTAGATAGTTTGCAATGCCGTATCTATGGCTCTGACAGTTTGCCTACAGTTTCGCTCCTCCCTTGGCAAATTCCTCGCTACGCGCCTGACCACAATTGGGAATTGTCAAGAGTGTTTTCTTCTGTTCCATTACAGATGATGAGTTACCACTGGAGGGTGTACAAGCTTTATTAAGATGCCAACAAGCAGGTCAGGCAGGGTCTTGGCAGCAGGCAGTGAAGATAATCAAACACAACAAGAAGCTATGGAAGGGCAGCTTGAAGAATGAAATGAATTATATTAAAAGTAAGAAATGGAAATTTGATCAACAAACTTTGTTCTTTAAGTGGAACTTTTGGGTTCAATTGAGCTTCAAGAATCACATCACCAGATGTGCATGACTTAGATCAAATCAAACAAGAACAAATTCTATATTCCAGTGATAGAAAGTTCACTTCATTATGTGTGGTTTCAAACACTGATCTGTATATGTGTGATATCAAGTCACTGGTGTATGTCTGATGTCAAGTCACTGATATATGTGTGTGATATCAAGTCACTGAAATACTTTATGTGTGGTCTCAAGTTACTGAAGTTTCTGTTATATCAAGTCACTGCAATATGTTTGGTATCCAGTCATTGATGTATGTATGATATAACTGGTATCATATCTGAGAAGTATGTGTGGTATGAAGTCACTGGTGTATTCATGCTATCAAGTCACTGTAGTATATGTTTTTTTATTCCTAAAAGATGTGTGGTTCATGTATGTGACTATCAAGTCACTGAAGCATTTCATTTAGCTAAATTATGTGTGGTTTCAAGCCACTGATGTTTGTTTGCTTTCAGCATAACTAGTGTATTGTTTTCATATCACTAAAACAGGTGTGGTTCAATTATATGGGTATCAAGTCACTGATGTATGTGAGTATAAAGTCACTGATGTGTGTGGGTATGAAGTCACTGATGTATGTGGATATCAAGTCACTGGTGTATTTGGGTATCAAGTCACTGATGCATGTGGGTATCAAGTCACTGATGTGTGTGGGTAGTAAGTTACTGATGTCTGTGGGTATCACGGCACTGATGTATGTTAGTATCAAGTCACTGATGTATGTGGGTATCAAGTCACGGATGTATGTGGGTATCAAGTCACTGGTGTATGTGGGTATCAAGTCACTGATGTGTGTGGGTTTCAAGTCACTGATGTATGTGGGTTTCAAGTCAC
>KN885120.1:93486-107044 GCA_000934455.1 Apostichopus parvimensis
ACGCAATAAAAAATATAGTTCGATCTTTCGAGCGACATTGTAAAAAAACTGCAGGAAAGCACATGGAGAACTTTTGGATCATTAATCTTCATTAATTTATGTATTCAATGCTGTAGAGAAATTTTAGTCCCGCAGTTGCTGGAACGAAACAAGCGAATTTCGACCTTCAGCTGATGGCCTATAGCTTCATTTAAGGATTCCCAGCTACAGTCCAGAAAGAAATTTCAATACCATATAATCTGCTACACTTGTGTAGATAGCAAAAACCTCAGTACAAATAATAAATAAATATGGGCTATGCGGGCAGCCTTGACGTACGCCTCACTGTACCAGGAAAAAACTTGTAGGAAAGACATTATTGCAAACACCAGCTGTGTAGTTGCTGTAAAAACTTCAAACCCAATTCATGAAACTTTGACCAAAGTTATCTAATAAGAAAACTCCACTCCAGTTTTTCGAAAGCTTTCTCAAAATCATCGAACAGCATAAAACCTGGCGTTTGTGGAGATTACAGCTAATAATAAGATCAAGAATGTACCTGATATTTTCCCTGATAAACCGGCCGCGTAAAATACCTGCTTGGTTGGACCAAAAATAGTTCCAATAACACATTTCAGTTTGGCAGCGATAGCCTTTGCACCAATCTAATAGTCCGTATTAATTAAAGAATTGGGCGGTAATGTTTTAAGAGGGTTTTGGAAAGAGGGTAATAATGCCTCTGGATTGTTCATGAGAGAGATGGATATGATTGTAGGAGAAATTTAAAGAGTCAACTACTGTACATAGTTCCCCAAAAGATGCCAAAACTTTTTCTAAAAATTAGCTGAAAGACCATCACTACCAGGAGATTTGTCGTTATTTAAAGTGCTAACTGAAATACTACACTCCTCGAATGTAAGTTCCCCGTCGCAGCTATTAGAATCACCATGATTTAAATGCTTCGGGGGCAAATTAAGAAAAATCGTATGCGGGTTACAATGACTGCTCTTATATAAATTTTCATAAAAAACTTTGATAATTTGAAGAATAATATGATTGTCCGAATGAATATTGCCATTAACATCACATATCTTATGAATAGAAATATTTTGTGTTCTTTTAACCTTGTTCCACCCAACGAGCACGAGAGCGGATAATAGTTCCTTGGAAGTTTTATGTCGTAAAAATGCAGCAGTTCATTTCGAGCATCTTGTTATTGTGTTTGGGTTTCATGTGAATCGTTGCTGAATAGGTCTTGTTCCAGTTGGGTTATTTTTTGTGTAAGCTTTTCCTCTCTGTGTCGCCTTTCCTTTGCTTTTTTCCTTGCAAAGTCTATGCTATCTTTGCCTATGAGAAACTTGAGGCCTTCCCATCGCGATGACAGGTTTGAGTGTGAGATGTCGGGTAAATAGTCCTAGATGGTATTTGTGATGAAAAAAACATAATCTGGGTTGCTTAATAGAGAATTATTCAGCTTCCAGTTACCCAGTCCTCTCTTTTCTTTGGCGATAGTGCATGAGAGCTTTTACAAAGGAATGGTCTGATTCAATACCTGGAGAGTGTGACAAGTTGGATACTGAATGAATATGATGTGAAATCAGGACAAAATATAAACGGCAGTACAAATCTGGGGTGATATTTGAGGTCCATGAATAATTTTTGGATCTGGGATTTCTCTCCCTCCATATATCGATTAGGGACAGCCCAGTCATAAAAGAAATACATTCCTTCCGTGCACGATATTTGTTCTTTGCTGCCCCCTGTTTTGTCGATGTCAAGCTTGAACACAAAGTTGAAGTCTCCTCCTATGATCAATGTATTACAAGTTAACTCAGAAATAGTTTGAGAAAAATGATTAAATAAAATAGGGTTATCCACGTTGGGGCCATAGATGCACACAATGCTCATGATTTTGTCTGTAATGGCTATTTCAGCAATGACGTGTATCTGCCAAAGTCATGACTATGACGTTTAAAAATATAAACTTTCAAAGAGCTTTGCCCAGAGTTTCTCGTCCACAGATAGGGTGTGAGTCTCTTGTACAAGAATGGTTTGTGCTTTTCTTTGTTGGAGATAGGGGAAAAGACGCCACCTTTTATTATTCTGACACTATCCTCTAGCATTATAGGAAACTATCGTGATATCAGCCACTTGGGAGCACAAGGATATTGAGTACTGGAACAGATACGTTGAGAAACTTGATGATAGTGGAGGATGAACACAAACTAACGAAAACGAATAAAAACAAAAAAGTCAATCCAAATAGAGAGTGATACCATAGAAGTAATTGGTTGCCCCATGCTAAGGGAATGGTTCCCGATTTGGAAAAGGTGACATTCTTGTAATGTCAGTGAATGGTTACATTAACATGCCCTCCCGGGGACTTGACAAAAAGTGGAAAAGACATCAGTGAAAGAATGCACATGCTCATATTTGCCTAAATTTATATGGCTTACCGTTGCTTCCACGCCAACAACCTCGTGAAAAACGTTATCTGGTGCCTTGCTGGAAAAGGTCCTGAACTTCTGACTTCAATTTCCTCTTTTCGGCCAGATCAATCTTGGTCAGGTCATCAATAATTTAGTAGCCTTTGCTCGATAGGGCTTCTCTGGCATGCTTTAAGGTGGTAACTTTATCTTGGTAATACGAAAGCTTCACCAAGATGTGCCTGTCTCTCTTTGGGACTGATCTTTCGTCCCTGTGAGCCCACTCCAACCTGCAATCCTAGATTCCAGTTTCATTTAGCACTTTTTGGTCAATTTCCAGGCAGTTTTCTCCATCTTGGGTTGTATGTATAACTAAGGATTCTAATGTTGTTTCTCCTGGAGATTCTTTTGTTCTTGCTTATTTGTTCTATTAAAATGGCTAATTCTATTGTCCTCCAGAATCTTCAGTCTATTCTCAAGGGATGAGCACTTCTGCTTTAAGGCAGTGTTCTCTGCTGTAATCTCTTCAACTTGCAAGTTGTCAATAGTCTTTGTAGACTCTTGTTGGAAGCTCTCAAATTCTTTGACCATACAACTCTTTAAACCGTTAATCTTGGTGGCCAAAGTACTCACTGCCTCTGCCTGTAGGGCTTTCATGTCTGATACAGACTGAGTTGGACTGGTGTTGTGTTAGGCTATGGCATAGGATTCACTGAATAAAGGTCTGCTTGTGTTTCTTGATTCCAACACTGCCTTTAGTGAACTTGAGGAGTACTGTTTTTCTATAGGCAGGCTTGACCTTCATGCAGGACTTGAACCTGCAGGCCTTAGATCACAAGTTCACTGCCTTAAAGGCATTGAAGACTCGCCCAAACCGCGTGCCGCGCTCTGAAAAAGTACAATTTCCGTTGCTTGCAAATGACGTTTCTTCTTGTCGCTACAAAATGCAGACAGTAATGAAACGAGATACCTTGTTATCTTTTATCTAGACCTGAGATGTCCACGATGCTATGTACACTGTGTTGCGGGTATTGACCGTAGCTGAATGTATTGACTGTACACTAGTGTCTAATTACCGACGGTAGCAGTGTGTTTGTATTTTCTGGGATCGATGGTGGTGTCTAACACTTCTGTTACACCTCATTCAAAACTAGGACAGATTACCGGCATGAGACGTTTCTTTGTGCGCGAGTCTTTACACCCTTTAACCACTTGACCACAACTCTCTCACACTATTAATTCTCTCAGTGTGGTTACCTGCTCTTAGAATGGCAGTAAAAATGCTTGTTGAAAATTTGAGCTTGGGTGACTGTTATCTGACTTTCTAGCATATTTGGGGGCAATAGCTGATGTGACTTCATAATGTGACTATTTCATTCTAATTCTATGTTGGTATTGATGACCATCTTTCAAGGCCTCTTCTGAGATCCATCCTACTCTGCTGCAAGATTCCTGTCTAATCTTTTCTCCTGGAAGCAACCTTCACGTTTCAACTACAGACCTACAGATCAAAGCCATGTATGTTTATGCTCATAGATGCTTACAACTTCAAAGGTGAGTCTGCAGTGTGGTTTACATCAGGGTGGGGGGAGGGGAGAGATTATGGATGTGATCAAAATTATAAGATGATCAAGACAGTGCGTTTCAAAAAGTTTGAAAATGAAAAAAATAAATGAAATTAGAATGGCATTTTATCTTATTACCTCAGGAATAAAAGTTCTTTGCTCCACTGAAGGCATTATCCAGCCTGACTAAATTCTTGATCACATGGTACTGACTTTGTTGACTATAGCACCACAATCAAAGAAGTGTCTAAAAAAGACTTTAGGCTGAAACAATGGTCTCCTTGTTAGAGGAAGACTTGTGGTCCATGGGTACCTGGTGACAATCCTACACTGCTTAAAAACTCCATTTGGTACTTGCGATAATTGGAAATAATATGTAAATGACATGTTTTTCATTTTGCTTAAAAAATGATACTACAATAGAAACCGTCCTTCACAAGACCATATTCAGTATTCAGATTTTTGCTATTATAGAACCTTACAAAGCAAGTCAAAAATCAAAAGTGCCATTAATGGGCACTTTGGATTGTGATACAACTTGCTCCCTCTTTCTTGAGAGTGTCCACTTCTGTCAACTGGTGTCTCTGTTTCTGAATTTGTTGTTTATATTCAAAGTATGTAGCACTGTTCAAGGGAAGGTCAGGGTTCTGATTTGCTATGGGAGATGAAGAGTCTCATTAAAGTATGATATTTTGATGTTTCTAATCTAACACTTTTGTTCATTCATGTGTCACCTACAAAAAATAAAACTTGGACTTGGTTCTTTTATTTTGAGAAAGAGACATGTGAGACTAATATTGAAGTTTTGTTTTATTATTTCATAAGTTTAAGTCATTTGGAAGTTGAAAATTCAACTTAAAATCACACTTTAATAATTTTAACAAAATAGTTTGAAGTTAAAAATTTACTTTTCCTGATGCTGAGATATATTGACTGGTGTGGGATGTGGTATATTCGCAAGGTAGTGCTGTGGCTTCTGACTTATGTTATCAGCAAACAAGTGTTTAACAGGCATGGTGTTTATCTCATTATATAGCTCAGTTTATAGATTTCAGAACTTGTATTCCCTATATTACTGGTTCCTGTTTATAATTTACTATGGTTTCAATTTCATACACATGAGTAAATAAACACAAAAACGTCTGGTACCTCTGGTACCGACGCTTCAGATCTTACTCAGAAATTGTGAACACTGGGAAGGGGCCAATCAAAGTTTGGCTGTAGCAGGATTCAACCAGTGATCTCACGGGTTACAAGCCCTACTGTCTACCAACTGAGCTATCCAGCCTGGTTGTTGATGGCAACCCTTATATAGCCATTTCTTCTCCTGGGAATACCAGTCAGAAGCCATAGTGCAGGCTTTTCTTTGCTTTCCAAATTTCCTTTATAAATTCATCAGTCAGTTTTCTGTTCATGATGTGGTTTATCACCATTATAGACTTGAAGAAGCTGCTGGGACATTTCTTGATCTGATTGGTCATTTAGAAGATGCCTCTGTTACCAGATTGGTGAGTGACATCTCTCAGAATGATTAAGAATTTGCTCTTTTTTCCCTATTAATGTACCTCTGCTTCTTCAAATGACAACATTGAGGGAACCAGCTGAAGGTTTCTCTCATTTGATGTTTACATTGTAGCTGGAAACCAATGCAAAGTTAAAAAGATGTTATCCATTTCTGATATAAATTTGTCCGAAAATACCAAAAAGCCTCTGTTTCTCTGCTTCATACCACAGCTTGTTAATACCCGCTGATCAAAGTTTGAATTGAAATGTTCTGTGTAAAAGGTATATTTGTTAGTCTAAGGTTATCTGTGTAGAAACTATTGCACAGTCACAGAGAGACTGACAGGTTTACAAAATATCCTCCAATCATACATATTCCTGAAAAAGGTACTTTGCATTGGTTGTGTGGTATTGTGTTTTATTTTATTCTTTGATACTTCAATTTCAGAACAGTTCAGTTCTTGATCTCATCTAGTGAGGTTTCATCTCGATTCTTCTCATAGGAAGAGTTCAAATATTTAAAAATTGCTGATTTGTTTTCTGCTTTTGGAACCCTATCTGGGCAACTGGACCTTTTAGAATATAGTGGAACCAGTAAATTACTCATTTCTTTACATTTACCAGGTGACAACCTTTATATGTAATGCTTCCATAATGGCTTGATAAATCCCAACCAGCTATTGAGAGTAATACCTATGACGATTTGGCAAAATTTGGAGAACTTAATGAACAAAGACACAAAGTTGCCTTAACACTGAAGTTGTTGAAGGAGTCATAAAGTGTCACTTCAATTTTTTTTAACTTTCCCATGTATTTATTTAAAAGTGGTTAATATTAACAAAGAAGAGTACCAGGGTGAGGAAGTTAAGTTAATATTTGTTGGGTAAAAATATTTTGGAAGGTGTTGTGTTTAATTAATTGCACTTAGTTTTTATGGGAGGGGGAGGGGAGGGGAGAGGGTTTTGCTTGGTAAATTAGGTAAAAATGGCGACCAAAAGTAAAAAAAAGAAATGCTTATATTCATTGAACATTTGTAAGGAAATTAAGTTAATATTTGTTAAATGTTAGGAAATTAAGTTAATATTTGTTGGATGAAAAAATATTGGAGGATGTTGTGCTTAATCACTTGCACTTATTTTTAATGGGAGTGGGGAGGGGTGGGGGAAGGGTTTTGCTTGGTAAATTAGGTAAAAATGTCGACCAAAACTAAAAAAGAAATGCTTATATTCATTGAACATTTGTAAGGAAATTTAAGTTAATATTTGTTGGGATGAAAAAATATTGGATGGTGTTGTGCTTAATCACGTGCACTTATTTTTAATGGGGGTGGGGGGTGGGGGTTTGCTTGGTAAATTAGGTAAAAATGTCGACCCCAAGAAGAAAAAAATGCTTATATTCATTGAACATTTTCAACGATTGCTTTTTCTTTGCAGGGATACAGTTCTTTACTACCAGTAGTTACCCCAACCATTTCACACCTTTACCTTGAGGCTAGCTTTGCACTGCTGGGTGTCAACAAGTTTGAAGAGGCAGAAGCAATTTGTGACATTCTTATATCCAGGTCTGAACATTGCAAGGTCACAAGTCGTGGGTTGTTCCTTGATTCTAGCACCGCTAAGACTGAAACTAGAAACTTGAGAGAGGGAGAGGAGGGTAAAGTGAGTACACGTGGAGGGTTTACTGACCGACAAGAGGATCATTCAACAGAAATGGTTACAGATGTGCGCCTGGATCCACAGACTGTTAGGGATAGGGGAGTTACAGAAACACTTTGTTTAGCATCTGCTCATCTGATTAAAAGTGAATGTTTGATGAAGATGAGAAATCCTTCAGGGAGCTTAGAGAGCTTGGATAAAGCTCTTCACATCCTGCATGAATGTTCATTCAAGGAAAAAGAAGAAGATATTGCTTACTCATCTGGCCCAGTTACAAAGAGGAGGAGACTAGAGCCAAGTAAGTGGATTTTGCCACCATATCTACTTGATATACAAATATGTAACCCTCTGGGATGCCTTGTTTTATTAAGGTACAGTTTCTTGGATTTATTTATCTATTTCTTACAATATAGCCTTCTGGAAAATACTTTCTCTCCACTTGAGCAAACACTTTTTGTAGTCGTTTTCCAAGTAGAGGAAATTGTTAGTAATGGTAAAAGTAGTGTTTTTTTGTCATCTTACTATTTCTTAGATGCATTACTCCCATTATACAAAGTTTATTTATTCAACTATGCAAGTTACATTTCCAATAGTCAAAGAATTTGGTAGGTATTTTAAGCAATAATTGTATGGGTTTGATTAATATTAAATTAAAATACAAAAGTGTCCTAGTGACAAGTTTGTCAGGATTTATTGAAATTGTTAAACTTCAGTTTATTATTTACTGAACACAAAGAAAAAATGAGCATTTTTCATTTGGCAGATTCATCTGCCTGCAAAGAACATGTTGTTTGGATTGAAGCCTCAAACTTTATAACTTTTATTTACTTGTTTAAGATGTTCGGTAACTTCATGTGCCCCTAACTTCTTTTACTGTGTTATATATATGTAGCTGCACTGATCGCCGTTATAGTTGCAGTGGTTGAAAAATCAAGATGTCACCACATTTTTGAACAAAAGTTTAACCTACAATGCTGAAATAAAGACAGCTACAAAACTACTACATTGAAACAAGGAAACCTAAGTTTTGTATTTTGAGGCACTTTCATGAATCATTTCACCCATTTATTAGAGTTATACAGTAAACTTCAAGGCGTATTGGAATATAGTCAAATTTTTTCTTGATTCAAGCAGTTGGACTCAAGACCTTTACATGTATAAATATATCACTACCTGGAAGATCTGATGAAACCATTGATGAAATCAGGTAGTTGAATGATAGAAGTAAGGCACAGTATAAAGTTAGAGAGATTGTCATTACTGCTGTCCTTAGAAAGAAAATTTTCCTCTTAGCATCATTAAGTAACCATATATACTTTCCTATTTAACTTTTAATTTTTGTAACAGACCAGCCCGAGTCCAAGAATTCACAGGGTATGGATCGAGAGAAAGAGGATGTGAGACTTCTCAAAGGAAGGGCCTACAATAATAAATCCTTCATCCTGATTGGTCAAGGAAATCTTCATGTAGCTCTTCCAGTTTTACTTTGCAGTTTAGAATGTTGTCCAGGTAGGTGGTTATGATTAGCATTTACACTCATACTGTTGCATTCATATTTTCTGTTCACTTGTTTGTTCTTTCGAAATAACTTCGTTCACCATAGCTGCAGTGCAATGATGGTGAATGAGGTGCCTTCACCTCCCTCGGTATTTGAGAAAGTGCTCTGATGCTTAGGTACACTCATGTCTGTTGGATGGGGACATTAAGTATCGGTCCCTTGAGCAGGAATGGATGCAACAGTTGCACACGCCTGCATTGTAACTCTCTAAACGCTTGATATATAAGGCGGTGTTTATCCACAATCATCACATGGATAGGGTTTTGACTGAGCTTTGGTTTGCTTTGAAACCCCTTTCAAAAACTGTAAAATTAGATGCCATTTAGCAAACCACAGATAGAAATCATAGAATATATGGACCATCCCTGTCAAGGGATGACATGGTTAAATTATTGGGGCGAAGGGATGAGGGTTGAGGGGAAGGGAGTAGATTGGATTGGGAGATGGAGAAGGTTCTGTTTATTTGTCATTAGGTTTAATTTTATCTATTACAGAAAATGCTGATGCCAGGAAAAATTATTGCCTTTTACTCTTTAAAATGGGCCAGAAGAAACAAGCTTACATGGAATGGAGGAAATATCAGAATAGCAGTCCTTGAGAATTTCCACTGCTGTTTATATTTGTACGGAAATTCAGAGCAGTTATAGAGAACTGTCTACAGCAGAATGATGTGTTTTCCCCAGTGTAACATTTCTCATCTGGCAACAACGATTAGAGCATCAGCTATTCTGTTTAGTTGATTGCGTTAAGAAAGGAAGACACTTGCAGTAGCAGAGAAAATGGTATGTTTCCAATGTAACATTTCTCAACTAGCAACAATTTGACAGAATTATTTTGTTGTTAAAATTGTGTGTAACAGTATTGAAAGCTCTCAGTTTTGTATCTTATTAAAGACAATGTTGCCTGTGTAAACTGCTATACATCTTGTTTGTTAACTATATTTCAACCATCAACGTTATCAACATTTTTCATAATTCAAGTATATACTTACAAAGTATATGGTTGTGGGGATCCTCGAAAAGTTTAAAAGAACTTGTAAGTGAGGTATCCCCAAAATACAAACTGACAAAGTATAACAAAGGTACAAAGTATGACAAAAAAAAATGTTACAAGAAAAATGAATAATAATAATAAGAGAAAGTGGGGGGGGGGGGGAAAAAAAAAAAAATTTAACAAAGACGTGGCCCGAATTTTAGACTAAATCATTAAAATTCTATTCGTAAGAAGGTAACGCTTTAAATTACGTTTGAATGAGGATAGATTATTATTTCCTTTGTATAGCAACTTGACCAGTTTGCATAAAATGTTGTGATATGTTTAAGGGATAAATTATATCTATACTTTTACTTTGATTGCATGAAGGTCGCAAAAGAAACTCAAAGCAGATTCGATAAATCTCCGATAGTAATACTAACATCTCATCAAAATGAAATTGATTACTTTTGCTCGACTTGCCTCGTTTCAAATAAGGAAATAAACTGATTCATTCTAAGCCATCATGTTAGGTTTTTATAGCAACAAGTGAACAGAATTAAGAATAATTATTTACCCCCTTGTTGCTGAACCTTCTGTTTGCCCAGATAGTTCTTTAATATAAACATTCATCATAATTTACATATAACCCAGATCAGGTGACCAAATATAAATCAAATAGAACAGTATTTCAAAAGCTGACAGTACCAATGAAATGATGAAAAGAACTTTAGAGGGAAGAGAATGTCAATTCTACATGAGTATATTCAATAAAATATCTTAATCTCTTAAAGTATACATAAACAAATCGCACTGATTGGCTGTGTTATAACTAGTAGCTAGCCTATGAGCTCATATGGCCTAGATGAATGTTCCAATTGCAGCTGATTATGCAAATTCCATCTATCTGTTTCTTTTGGTTAAGCATGAATTGCAGTTCGATAGAGTAATGATAGTAAAGGTTTATAACGCTCACAGCTCTGTTCGCCAAAGTGTATCACAAAAGAGTCACTGTGAGTTCCTCAATGACTTCATGGCAAAGATCAAAACAGTTCTCCACCACCATCATAGCAAAGAAATTACAATTGTAGGGCAACCACCAGTTACCAACCAATGATTGGCATCAGTTAAAACTAGCCTCACGCACAACAAACTTCAGAACTTGGTCAGCATCGACCACAAAAACTTACAACTAAACAATAGATCTTCCAGGCTGAAGTCAGCAGCACACAACAAAGCTTCAGCAGCAGCTTCAACTCGGTGTAAATGCATAAAGATAAACAATTAACTAATGAAACTTTTTAATAAGAAGAAAATACAACAATCACAATCTCCCCTCCTAAATTGCCTTGTCCCAAATGCATCAAATTTAGGCACAACTATTTGCAAACAATCTTTCTTTCAATTCAGTAAAAATGCCAATTTCGTTTTGAATTTGTATTTTTCTGCACATACCAAGAATAACCCAATTTGTCACAAGCAAACCTTGTTGGTGGTCATTGCTCTTGCACAGGCTTCCCATCAGGAGAATTGGTAGCTCTTTGAATCTGTCACAGTCGATTGCAGTGCCATAGTTACCAGCTATTTTTATGGTGTCACCTCTTTCCCCATGCTTTGAATGATTGTTTTTTATCTTTGGTTTTGACAGTTCTGCACTTTCATTCTACATTAGAGTATGCTCTTTCTGGTCACCAGGTGGTGCCTCATTCAATTCTAGTTCACACAATCACTATCATCAGCTGCGACCCCAATAGGCTTCATCTGTATGGTTGGCCAATCTACTTTCAATCTCAGGTTTGGACAAACTGCATCTGTCAGCAGTGTCACCTGTATCTGGAATGGAGTATCTTTGCTGCCATCCTTTTCTATTTCAGGTTCTCCAAATAGAACAGGTCTCAAGAGTGTTCTCACCAATATCACTCACCCATTATTTTCTAGTGTTGAAGGATTTAACCTCTAAACCTGTGGGATTCATATTTCGAATTCTACGCTCACTGCCTCAGCCGCAGTGGGTAGCTCAAAAATTATCTGAGTAATCATCGATGTAGCCAGTAGATGCTCTCTCTCTGCCTACTTCACCTTCGATTGGTAACAACCTTGTCAGGCTGTACCAAATAGGACCCATTGCAAACTTGGCTACACTGGGTATGAACTCTCTGCTTCTGGATGTAAATTTAGAGAACTCAAATTTTATGGACCCTGCCCTAGTGGTGGGCAACTTTCACCATTCCACATTCGTCTTGATCCTCATCTCCCGAGTCTGAACTGGAATCGATCCACTACATGCATTGTAGTTCTCTTTGCACTCCTGGTTTCCTTTTGGTGTCTTCACTTTCTCCCAGACATGACATTGATGGTTCCCAGTAACTATTTCACCCATTTGAAGTATCAAAAGATTTCTATGAAGTATTTACATTTACCTGGTCCGTTCTTTATATAATATATATATTGTTGAATCCTTGTAAAAGAGAGTCAGACTTGGTATCTGATCGAATAAACACACCTCGATATATTCAATGAGTTTCACTTCATCTTTCATGTGTTCTCATACATTGCTTACTTGATTGAACACAACACATGCACTCAGAAAACGTTTTACACAGGTTAAGTAAAATTTTACTTAATTTTCATGTCAAATAAGAACACTAAAACATTTAAGTAAAAATTACTTAACTGCTGGTTTGTAAAGTTTTACAAGTTTATTATGTAACGCAAGTACAATACTGTTATGTAAAATTTTGCCAGAGAAGTTTACATAGCACCCGTTCAGTAAATATTTTACACAGGTTTTAGGTTAATTATTACGTAGTAATTAGGTAAACAATATCTGGATGCATGTTTGAATCGCTCACAGCAGAAAGGTACATTTAAGAGAGAGCAAAAAGCAATGACAACACAAACAATTCAGAATGTGCGATTTTCAGCAATTAAACACCCTACTACCTTCCTATTCCAGAGGTTCATATATTATATCCCATCAAATGTAAAATGAACAATTTAGGCTATAAAAGTATTGTCTTGTGGAATTAAGTCAACTTAAATGTGCCAACATTTTCAATTGCTACAGTGCAGTTACTTGGTCTTTGTTGTTTGTGCATGCCTTTTGGTATTCCAGATTATACACAAAGAAACAACTCTTCCCAGAGTCAATTTCAAATAAGCAACAACTTTAGAAAAATTCTGATCTATGGGATGAGAAAACATGGAGTGCTGTCTATGATGACTGCTACACTGCAGTGACTATGTCTTTGTTGTTGGCACATGCCTTTTGGTATTCCAGATTAAACACAAGAAACAACTCAGCCCAAAGTCAATTTCAAATAAGCAACAACTTTAGATATATGCTGATTCGTGAGATGAGAAAACGTGGAGTGCTGTCTATGACAACTGCTAAACTGCAGTTACTTTGTCTTTGTTGTTGGCACATGCCTGGTATTCCAAATTAAACACAAAGAAACAACTCTTCCCAAAGTCAATTCCAAATAAGCAACAACTTTAGATACATTCTGATCCGTGAGATGAGAAAACGTGGAGTGCTGTCTATGACAACTGCTAAACTGCAGTTACTTTGTCTTTTTTGTTGGCACGGTAAGCATGAAAATCTTGAATCTGGTTGCACTTTACACCACCAGGCAACTGGTAGACAACTTTTTGGAAAAATTCCCAGGCACCAAGACATGCAATTTGGTATAATTCAGATTAAACATGTAGAATGGCTTCATAAATGTCCTCTGGGGTAGGGCATGTCTCTCGATGATCACAAATGACTGCTTGGGATGTATTTCGCTTCCTCCAAGAAGTAACACATATGGCTGAGGTCTTTCTGAAATCTTTTGCAAATAGAATTCCAAGTTGATGCTTCCTAAGTAACAACAAAGAAAAGAAAAAAAATTCCCATCA